>CAUYRT010034317.1:0-51689 GCA_963574885.1 Lepilemur ruficaudatus | reverse complement strand
ACCAGCCTGAGCAAGAGCGAGACCCCGTCTCTACTAAAAATAGAAAGACATTAATTGGCCAACTAAAAATATATAGAAAATATTAGCCGAGCATGGTGGCACATGCCTGTAGTCCCAGCTACTTGGGAGGCTGAGGCAGAAGGATTGCTCGAGCCCAGGAGTTTGAGGTTGCTGTGAGCTAGGCTGATGCCACGGCACTCTAGCCAGGGCAACAGAGTGAGACTCTGTCTTAAAAAAAAAACGTTGGGTGCCCATTAATTGTCCCCCTTATCTACAAGCTGCTCATTAGAATTCGTAATTGCCGTGTCGTAAAAAAAGGGCTTGCACTGAAGTGCTGGACAAGCAAAAACTCCGGACTTTTTAATGTTTTTGAACAGGCTGCTCCTTAAGAAGCCAACCACACCCCAAGGTGATCTCATCCGGCCTCTGGAAAGCGAGACCCACGCACAGAGGCAGATCTCGCCTGGAGACACCATCTTTCCCCTTTCTTCATGGTGTTCTTCTTTACGCGTATTTCAGGCATACATTAATGGTACATCTGTCCTTAACTACAAGTTTTTCATTAAATTCTAACATAATAAGATTTACTTCTGTATGCCTTTTTAGTGTCTAGGAGAATTTGGATTCTAGAACGTGCAAATTGCATGTCAACTCCTGCAGGGGTCATTTGGAAAAAGAGGGGGCTAGGTATTAGGAACGGAGATAGGAAAGAGTGGACAGAGCAGAATTAGAGCCCTTTGCAAGGACATCTTAGGAAGGATAAAAGCAAATGAAGGAAATGAAACCTTGGCCTTGGGACTGCGTGTGCCTGAGAGGATGAGACAAGGGCAGGGGCTTTGGAATGCAGTGACCCGAAGGGCGAGGTGTAGAAGGCTGGATGCTGGGACTGGGTGGATGGATTTGGGAGCCAGGAGTTAACACAGCCACATGTTAACTTTTTGAAAGCACTCAACAAATGGCTTAGAAAAAAGACTATTGCAGTATGAGGATTATCTGTTTAAGAAAAAAATTCAAAATGGACCGACAGTCTTATTTTTAAAATTGGAGTGATCATGAACATTTTCTAGTAAGCAAGTGATGATACTGTTAAATAATAGAGCACGTTTATTACTTGTTTACAATGTGTAACCAATTGTTACTTTTGTCTGTATTTTGCATTTTATTTGTATGCTTGTTTTAGTGGATATCCAATATTTATTAGGCTTTTCCTTCTCACCTTTCCCTTTAACTCAATTATTATAAATAAGATTTATTTATAACTCATATAAAATTTTACAGAAAATCAGGTTTGGGGGAATGGAAGGACATTTGCCTTATATTAGGAATTCTCTAGTATTTTCTTAATCTTTTAAGTTCTTACCAAGTGTCAGAAGCCCTGGATTTATTTTGCCTATTTAATACATCTTTTACCATGTAGTTCTATGTTCTTCCTTCCCTCCCTCCCTAGTTCCCTTCCTCCTTTTTTCCTTTTTTTCTTCCCTCCTCCCTCCCTCTTTTAATTCCATCCTTTAAACCTTTGTGCAGCCAGTTTTCAATTGAGTTTATTGCAAACTTCATTTTCAAGAAGTAAAAAATTAAAAAGGAGAACATTAAATGATTGTCTCTTTAAGAATCATGTTTTGAGTGTCTCTTGCCCATTAAGGTAACTTCTCCTTTTTCTTCAAATTACCGAATGACTTTCTACTTGGCTGTCACATCTTGGATGTGGGATCTGAAGTTAGATGTAGAGCCTCTGTGCTGGGCTTTTGAGTCTTGGGTTGAATCTTTCCCCTCTGGCCCTGCTTTTCTCCCTCTGTCCAGAGAGGGAAGTGGGCTAACTGACTTCCAGGGCCCTTTCCAGCGTCTACCCTCGGATTCCACGGTTCACGCTGTGAGTTTCCTGGTCTTAATCTCGAGTGTTTTGAGTATTTCTTGCAACTCTGCCGTGATATCTTTCTCTGCTTGTACAGCTGTGGCACATGATGAGTGTTTCGATTCTATTCTTGGCTAGTTTTATTTCCCTGTAGTTTCTCTCTGTTTTGTTTATTTGTTTAAAGGTTTTTTTCCCCCCTTACATCCTTTATCCTTTGCCTTGTGTTCTTGCATTGAATTCTTTCTGAATTCCTATCCCCATTTCAGTTCCTTCACACGGGCCTTCTTTGTGACCCCAGTATCAGGAGATAGGGCCAAGGTCCGTTCTGAAGACGATTTGTGTCCCTTCAGGATCAACTCTTCCCACGAGATAGCTGGATCCACGGAAATCGGTGCCTTGCCAAAATTATTTTTTATTTGTTTTGCTAAATGGTTTTCGCATCTGCTCCATTATATTTCCATTTCTCCCCTTTGGTTTTCTTTTATTTTTCTTATTTTCCATAAATTTGGTAAGCTTAAAACTGCTTTCTCTATGATTACCTTTAAGCTTTAGATACTCAACATTCTATATGGGACCTGGTATGGGACCGTATTTCCAAAGCAGGACTAAGTATGGGAAATGATTTTAAGTGATTCATGGATGAACACCTTTTATTTGAATGTTATGTGTTTCTTTTAATGTTTATGGAAATATGGCTAGCAGATCAAACTTGTAATTTCATAATTGTGCTATAAAAATCTTCCCTTTTTAATATAGTTGCCCAAAGTCAGAAAGCTAGTGAGAGACAGTGCTAGGATTGGAACTTAGGTAGGCTGACTTCAAAACTGTGTTCCACCCACTAAACCATTTTCCCTCTAAGAAAAAAAATAATGTATGTGGTACAAGATTTTGGCACAAATCTTGAAAGTAGTATTTGAATGACTGAAGTTTAGGAAGAACTTACATAATGGAAGGCACATGGGCTTTGGAGTCAGACAAACCTCTAATGCTGGACCTGTTTGTTACCCATCAATTATGTGTTTCTGGACACATCACTTAACCTCCATTAAAATGATGGAGAAAATGTAATGTGCTCATCCTATGTTTTAACACATATTAATTCCCTTTCCTTTCTGTGAATCTCAGTTTATTCATCTGTAAAAAATAGGAATCAAGCTGGTCATAGTGGCTCATGCCTGTAATCCTAGCACTCTGGGAGGCCAAGGCTGGAGGATGGCTTGAGGTCAAAAGTTCAAGACCAGCCTGAGCAGGAGTGAGACCCTGTCTCTATGAAAAATAGAAAAATCAGCCAGGAATGGTGGTGTACACTTGTAGTCCCAGCTACTTGGGAGGCTGAAGCAGGAGGATGGCTTGAGCCCAGGAGTTTGAGGTTGCTGTGAGCTACGATGACTTCACTGCACTCTAGCCAGGGTGACAGAGTGAGACTCTGTCTCTCACACACACACAAAAAAATCAAGATCAGTGAATATTGAGAAGATTAGAAAAAACAATTATCAGTGCATAGCAGATGTCTATAAAAAATATACCTTATGTCTTCCACTTTGGCCTGTCACACTTTGGCATTTAAGATCTCCAAGTGCCTCAAGAAAAAACCTCTCTCTCCCACTCCCCACCAGTGACCAAAACAGGGTTAGCCTGGTGAATTATATTGCTGCCAGGTGCCCCCTGAGGGGAGGGGCACACAGTGCAGGGTAACCACAGCGGGGAGGAGAGCACATTGTGTTTGTGTGGAGCCGGGCTGATAGGAAGGGGCTTGTATCTCCATCAGAAGAGAAGGGAGTGAGAGAGCGAGATAACCTTTCAGGGTCTATTCTAGTTCTAGGAGTCTGTGTGCGGGTAGCGTCAGAATTGGTTTGTGCACAATGTAGCCATCATAAAGTAAGGATCTTGACATGCATGATGTGACTGTGGGCAAGGACAGCTGACTTCAAAATGGAAAATGCCTGTGGCAGCATTCTGGTGGTAAAATATTTCCAGATTTTACAGCCTTGAACCCATTATCCCATAAGGAATAATACAAATGGCTCCAGACTATTTACCCAACTGATTACAGTGGCGTTTGTTAAAGATAGCGCCATTTCTTTCTTCAAAATGATTAAACCTTGATGACTAACACAAAGGCAGTTGTATTTTATAGAAAGAGATTGGTTGCTAAGCATTTTGAAAATAGCTAGATGCCCTGATACAGTAACTGAGAATGAAATTTCATGCATCTAAGTTGAAAGGGCTTTTTATAAATTCTTCTCCTCCGACTCATGAATGTATGTACCAGTTTTTGATTTGTTTTGTAAAAAATACTACTTCATTATTCTTGACTTCTGTGATGGAGGGAAAAGTGGAATTTGAGTCCAAAGCTCTACATTCAAGTTTCTGCCCTTCCACTTAAGATTGCTGTGTGTGACCTTGAGTATTCATGAAACCATTCTGGACCTGAATAAAACGCAAGGTTCAAATGAACTTATGTATATACTTTTGAGAAAGCAGAAAGGAGTGAAGGTAAAAATAAGTTAAATGGGATTTTTGGACAGTTAGCCTTCTTTCCCCAATTCTGCAAATTTATTGTATAAGTAAACTTCTTTCCCCTAAGTATTCTACATTTTCAACTATCCTTGGTAAGCATATAATCATTGAGTCCTTATTCTGTAGAAGGCACCATGCACAGAATTTAAAAATTGTCTGTGACTAGATGCCTTATCTGGGAATCAGGAAGAGGCAGTGGGAACCGTGGAATGAGCTCAGAAGACCTTTCCCATGGGGTTCGAATCCCACCTCTGACATTTCGTCACTGGGGTAAGTCATTTAATCAAACTTAGCCTGGATCTCCCATGAACACAGTGGGAATTTGCTGTTTTACTTCCTTCATGTATTGAAAATATTTTATTTCGTTCTTGGCTTTCCAATTAGTTTGAACAAGTTCCTACATCTCAGTTTTCCTAGTATGCAGAATGGGAGTGGGAGTATCTATTTGTTTAGGAGGAGGAACATCCTCAGGGCAAAGAGGACAAGATGAGTAAAGAAGTGGGTGAATGGTAGCTGAGAGAAAGTAAGTTGAGAGAGTCCCCATTTAGCATGTGTTACTGTTCCAAGCACTTCATGAAGATAGTACTGTCATTGTGATCATAGAAAACTGGTACTCTTATTAGCCATCCTTTTCTCCTCCTCCAACTTTAGTTGTGAAAACTGAGGCCAGAGGTAAGTAATTTGCCTAAAACAACATGTGTTAAGTGGTAGAACCAGGAAATAAACCCAGGCATTCAGACACTAAAGCCTACTCTTTAGTATATGAACTGGATTGACTCTTTCATATATGTTATGGAAATAACATAGATTTAAAAATAACAATGATATCTTTCTGAAAATGAATGCATTTTCTATTTGCTTTCCAAGTATTTAGAATATTTTGATTTATCCTTTCTTATCAATGTTATTTCAAGGTATAATTTAGCATGGAACAAATCAGCAAAATGACGGGTTTTATATAATATTTTATTAGATGTTTGAACTTATCTTGAACTTTGGTTTTATGATCTCATGAGAGGAAGTCTTAGATTTGTTTCTAAGAAAAATTTCTATGAATTTTATATCTGGGGTTAAAGTTTTGCTTTGACTATTGAGAGAGTAAACTTCTCCTTGTGCTGTACTGCTGAAAACTCCTAACCTTACCTGCATTTAATTTTTCTAAAATCCTAGAAGGCTCTCAGGGTCAGGTCCATGCCTTCAAAATTAGCACCAAAAAATAAAACACAATCAGTTTAAGAACTAAGCTGATTGCTGAAGCAGATTACAATCTAAGCATCAATTTCATTCTTTTAAGAGCATTACCCAAGATAAAACTCAAAATTCCCATCCAAGTACTTAGCAGGCCTGACCATGCTTAGCTTCTGAAATCAGATGAGATTGGATGTGTTCAGGGTGGTATAGGACACAATTCAATAAGAAGACATAACAATTCTAAATAGTTACACACCTAACACAAGTGTACCCAGATTCATAAAGCAAATCCTACTTGATTTAAACAAAATGATAAATAGCAACACCATAATAGCTGGGGACTTCAATACCCCTCTGACAGAACAAGACAGATCTTCCAAAGAGAAAATAAGCAAAGAAACAATGGACTTAAACAGAACTCTAGAACAAATGGACCTAACAGACATTTATAGAACATTCTACCCAAAACCCACCGAATATACATTCTTTTCATCAGCTCATGGGACATTCTCTAAGATTGATCACATTGTAGACCACAAAACATGTCTCAACAAATTTAAAAAAATAGAAATTATACCTTGCATCTTCTCAGAACACAGTGAAATAAAATTAGAAATCAACTCTAACAGAAACAATCTCTACACAAAGTCATGGAAACTAAACAACCTACTGCTGAATGATAGGTCAAGGAGGAAATTAAGATGGAACTTGAAAGATTCTTTGAACTAAATGATAAAGGAGACACAAGGTATCAAAAAAATCTGTTGGATACAGCTAAAGCAGTCCTGAGAGGAAAATTCATAGCCATAAATGCCTCCATCCAAAAGACAGAAAGATCATAAATCAACAATCTAATGAATTGTCTCAAGGAATTGGTAAAGGATGAGTAAACCAATCCCAAACCCAGCAGAAGAAAAGATAACCAAGATCAGAGGAGAACTAAATGAAATTGATAAAAAAAAGAGAACTATACAGAAGATTAATGAGATGAAAAGTTGATTCTTTGTAAAGATAAACAAAATAGACACACTTCTTGATAAATTAACCAGAAGTAGAAAAGACTCTAATAAACTCAATCGGGAATGAAAAAAAAGAAATTACAACTGATACCATGGAAATACAAAATATCATGTCTGAATACTATAAAAATCTTTATACACATAAACTTGAAAACATGGAGGAAATGGACACATTCTTACAGACACACAGCCTCCTTAGGGTCAATCAGAAAGAAATAGAATTCCTTAACAGACCAATATCAAGTACTAAAATTGAAGCAGCAATAAAAAATCTTCCAAAAAAAAATCTGGGATCAAATGGTTTCACGCCTGAATTTTACCAGACCTGCAAAGAAGAACTGGTACCTATTCTGCAGAAATGATTCCATAACATTGAAAAGGACAGAATCCTCCCCAATACATTTTGCAAAACCAACATCACCTTAATACCAAAGCAAGGCAAGACTCAACAAAAAAACTACAGACCAATATCCCTTATGAATATTGATGCAAAAATTCTCAATAAAATCCTAGCAAAGTAAATTCAGCTGCTCATCAAAAAAATAATCCATCACAACCAAGTGGGCTTCATCCCAGAGATGTAGGGATGGTTCAAAATGTGCAAATCTATAAATGTATTCACCACATAAATAGAAAATCAAAAGACTATAAAACCAAAGACCATACGATCCTCTCAATAGATGCAGAAAAAGCATTTGACAAATTCAGTACTCTTTTATGATAAGAACGCTTAACAAAATAGGCATAGTCAAGACTTACCTAAAAATGATAAAAGCCATATATGATGAACCCACAGCCAACATCATTCTAAATGGGAAAAAATTGAAAGCATTCCTGCTTACAACTGGAACCAGACAAGGTTGACCTCTATCACCACTTTTATTCAACATAGTGCTGGAAGTCTTAGCTAGACCAATCAGACAAGAGAAGAAAATCAAGGGTATCCGAATCGGGGCAGAAGAGGTCAAACTATATCTCTTTGCTGATGATATGATCTTATATCTAGAAAACCCTAAAGAATCTGCCAAGAGACTACTGGAACTGATAAATAAATTCAGCAAAGTATTAGTTTACAGAATCAATGTACACTAATCAGTAGCATTCATATATGCCAACAACAGTCAAGCTGAGAACCAAATCAAAGACTCAAAATCTTTCACAATAGCAACACAGAAAATAAAACAACTAGGAATATATTTAGCTAATGATCCCTCTTCAGGAAAAACTACAAAACACTGAGGAAGGAAATAGCAGAGGTTGTAAATAGATGGAAAACACCACATGTACTCACCATTAAATTGGAATAATTGAGCAACACTTATGTGCATATATGGAAATAACATTCATCGGAAATCAAGCAGGTGGGAGGGGGTAGAAGGGGATGGGTAAATTCACACCTAACAGGTACAATGCACACTATCTGGGGGATGGGCACACTTACAACTTTGACTCAAATGGTACAAAAGCAATTTATGTAAGCAAAATGTTTGTACCCTTGTAATATTCTGAAATTAAAAAAAAAAATAAATCGGTATTCCCCAGGCTCAGTATATATGCAGCCATTAGTTCATTCTTTTGCATGTGTATATCCAGTTTTCCCAGCATCATTTGCTGAAGAGACTATCCTTTCCCCATTGTGTATTCTTCCACCTGTATGGAACATCAATCGGTTGTAAATGCATGGATTTATTTCTGGGCTCTCTATTCTGTGCCATTGATCCATGTGTTTGTCTGTATGCCAGTATAATCCTATTTTAATTGCTGCAGCTTTGTGATATATTTTTAAAATCAGGAAATGTGACACCTCCAACTTGCTCTTTCTCAAGATTATTTTGGTTTTTTGGAGTCTTTTGTGGTTCCATATGAATTAGGATTTTTTTTTTCTATTTTTTGTGAAAAATGCTACTGGTATTTTGCTAGGGATTACATTGCATCTATACATTGCTTTGGGTAGTATGGACATTTTAACAATATTAAGTTTCTAATCTATGAATCTGGATGTCTTTCCATCTATTTGTGTCTTTTTGATTTCCTTCATCATTGGTTTGCAGTTTTCAGTGTACAAGTCTTTCTCTTCCTTTGTTAGGTTTATTTTATTGTTTTTGCTGCTGTTATAAATGGGATTATTTTCTTAATTTTCCTTTTGTTCATTGTTAGTATATAGAATGCAACTGAGTTTTGTATGTTAATATTGTGCTTTGCAACTTTATTGAATTTGCTTATTAGATTTAACAGATTTTTTTTGTGTGTGTTGTGTGGAGTCTTTTGTTTTCTACAAATAAGATTATATCATCAGCAAACAGAGATAATATTACTTTTTCCTTTCTGATTTGAATGCCTTTTATTTCTTTCTCTTGCCTAATTGCTCTGGTTAGAACTTCCAGGACTATGCTGAAGTGGTAAGAGTGGGCATCTTGTTTCTGATTTTAGAGGAAAAGCTTTCAATTTTTCACCGTTGAGTATGATGTTAGCTGTGGGCTTTTCTTTTCTTTCTTTCTTCCTTTCTTTTTTTTCCCCTGAGATAGAATCTTGCTCTGTTGCCTAGCCTAGAGTGCAGTGGCACAATCATGGCTCACTGCAACTTCAAACTCTTGGGCTCAAGCAATACTTCTGCCTCAGCCTCTAAGTAGCTGGGACTATAGGCACACACAACCATGACTGGCTAATTTTTTTTTTTTTTTTTTTTTTTAGCAATGTTTTAAACTCCTAGCCTCAAGCAAGCCTCACACCTCAGCCTCTCAAAATTCTAGGATTGCAGACATGAGCCACTGCACCCAGCCAACCGTGGGCTTTTCATATATGGCCTTTATTATGTTGATGTTTCCTTCTATTCCTAATTTATTGAGAGTTTTTATCATGAAAGGGTATTGAATTTTGTCAAATGCTTTTTCTACATCTATTGAGATGTTCATGTAGTTTTTATCCTTCATTCTGTGAATGTAGCATATCACATTAATTTTTGTATGTTGAACCATCCTTGTATCCTATGGATAAATCCCACTTGGCTAGGGTGTATTATCCTTTTAATGTACTGATGAATATATTATAGTTTGTTAGTATTTTGTTGAGGATTTTTGCATCTATGTTCATCAGGGATATTGGTCTATAGGTTTCTTTTTTTTTTTTTTATCTTTGTCTGGCTTTGCTATTAAGGTAATGCTGGCCTCATAAAAGTTTGGAAGTATCCCCTCCTCTTTACTTTTTTTAGAAGAGATTGAGAAGAATTGGTTTTAATTCTTCTTTAAATGTTTGGTAGAATTCACCAATGAAGCCATCTGGTCCTTAGCTTTTCTTTTTTGAGAGGTTTTTGATTACTGATTCAGTCTCCTTCTTAGTTATAGGTCTGCATAGTATTGCTTTCTATTTCTCTGTTCAGTTCTGTCAATGTTTGCTTTATATATTTAGGTGCTGTGATATTGGGTGCATATGTATTTATAATCATGATATCTTCCTGGTCACTTGACCCTCTTGTGATTACATAATGTCCTTCTATGTCTCCTGTGACAGTTTTTGACATTATATAATAATAAAAGTCAGTTGACCAAGAAGATACAATATTTATAAATTATGGCTTATATAAGACAGAAAATATCTGTTTCTTGAAGTTCGGTTAGATTCATGTATAAAATCGTCCAGGCCCTGTGTCTTTGGTAGGGATAGGGGAAGATTTTCGAATGACTATTTCATTTCCCTAATGTCTGTTGGTATGTCCAGGTTTTCTACTTTTTTTTTGAGTCGATTATGGTAATTCATGTTTTTTAGACATTTGTATATTTCATTTGTTTCCAAATTTATTGTAGTAAACTTGTTATTTCTACCAATTTTTAGTTACCAGCCCTTTTATTCTCATATTGTTTATTGTGCCTTCTCCTTTTCTCTGTTGTGATTTAGTCCAGATTATTTTATGAGATTTTTCAAGGGATAAATTTCTGATTTTATTGTTCAACTCTTTTCCTTTGTTTTTTTTATTCGATAGTTCTGTTTTTGCCATGTTACATTTGGTATGCCCATTGTGCAGCCAAAAATATACAAATCTGGAGCTTACAGGAGAGGTCAGGGTGGTGACATAAACTATGAGAATGATCTACATAGAAACAGCCTTTTAAACTATGGTGCTAGATGAGATCCCCCAGGAAAGAAGGCAGATCAGTGCGTCTCAAACTATCTGTGGGGATAGTTTTATTTTCCCATTCCAATCTGTTGCAAACCAATACTTTGTAAGATGCAATAATATAAATTACTATAAAAATGAAATATAAACTATTAGAAAAACAAAGATATCCAAAGACAAATCTAATTTTTTAATTTTTAGATACAGCATAAAAATACTCTGTCACATTGTTTTAGAAGTTTCTAAAGGCTCCTCTCAGTGCCTGTACTTCTGTCATTGTGGTGTGGTAACAAACAGTTAATGGACTGACACTGGTGGGCAGATCATGTTTGAGTAGCACCCTGTGCCTGGGGAAGAGAAGAGGACCAAGGACAGAGCCCTGGGGGACTCTGACCTTTGGAGATGGGATAGTGGGGGAGGAGCCAGCAAAAAACCCCCCAGGAGGAGCAGCCATGAGGTTGGAGGAGAACGAGGCAAGTCTGTAGTCAGGGAGGCCTGGAGAGGAGGGTGTTCCACGGAGTGGTCAGACATGCCAGATGCTAGTGAGTGGTCGGGTTGGGTAATGTAAGGACAGAGAGTTGATCATTGGCTTTGTCAATATTTAGGTTGATAAGGGAATGATGGGGTGAAAGTCCCTTTAGAGAGACTTAGGTAGAGGGTGAGAAGGGAGGAAATAGAGCTAACAAGTACAGACAACTTCTTCTAAAAGTTTTACTCTGGAGTAGAGCAGAGAAATAGGGCTATAGTTGGAAGAGGATATGGGGGTCAAGATAAGGCATTTTGTTGATTTGTTTAAAAATATGTAGGGGACAAATATGGTATAATTCCCATTATGGGAAGTCCTTAGAATAGTCAAATTCCTAGAGATGGAAAGTAGAATGGTGGGTGCCAGGGGCTGGGGGAGGGGGAATGGGAGTTAGTGTTTAATGGATATACACTCTCAGTTCAGGAAGATGAAAAGTTCTGGAGAGGGATGGTGGTGATTGCTGCACAGCACTGTGAAGGTACTTAATGCCACTGAACTGTACACCTAAAAATGGTTAAAATGGTGAATTTTATATTAGGTACACTACACATACATAAAATTAAGTGATACTTTTACATGGATGGGAATAATTCAGAAGAAAGGAAACTGATGGTGCAGGTGACCCCAATTCAGAAGCAGTTTAGCATCAGTGGCTTTCACGCTGGAAATTACAGTCCGAGTCCCAGTGCCAGTGAGCAGGGTTTGGTGGCGGGCATGTCTTCGTCTGTGTTCCACAAAAGCAGCTGGTTTCCACCGGTAACTGTGGCCCTCGTTCTTGTGTGTACAAACCTGGTTCCTGGCTTTATGTAAGGAATCTGGTTTGGGTTTAAGTTTTTTCTTTTTTCCTGAGAAAGTTGAAATTCCACCACCCACCGTCTGCTGTACCTACTGAACTGAGGCTTGAGTCCTTGCAGACTTATTATGCAGAGCTCAAGGTAATGAAAGTTAATAATTAATATTAATCAAGTGTTTACTATATAGTAAGTTATACTTTAGGTTTAACCCCCATAAACTGCACAAGAGCCCTATGAAGTAGGTGCTATTATTATCTTGACCATTTTACAGATATGGAGACTGAGGCACAGAGATGATAAATAACTTGCTTGTGGTCACACATTCACAGCTCAGGAAGTGGCAGCCTTGGGATTTGAACCAAGGCAGCCTGACTCCAGAGCTCTAGCGTTTTACAATAGTTTATAGAGAGGGAAGATATAGGTGTATGAATTCATCAGCCAGTACATAATAATTTGGACATGCTGATCCAAAAAAATTCTCTACCATAACAACAGTACTATGGTCACACTCTGGGCAGTGCATTTAGTTTTAGCAAAATATGGTTTATCACATTCAATCAATGCCATCCATTTGATTTTTTGTAGGCATTAAATTCTTAAATGTGTTTATTTTTAAAGCTGTAAATGATCTAAAGTATACATCCTAATTTTATGTTTGTGCTTGTTTGTTTGTTTGTTTTTTGAGAAAGAGTCTCACTCTGTTGCCCCAGCTAGAGTGCCGTGGCGTCAGCCTAGCTCACAGCAACCTCAACCTCCTGGGCTCAAGCAGTCCTCCTGCCTCAGCCTCCCGAGTAGCTGGGACTACAGGCATGCGCCACCATGCCCGCCTAATTTTTTCTATTTTTGGTAGAGACGGGGTCTCACTCTTGCTCAGATTGCTAATTTTATGTTTTTACATATTTGCTTACTATTCTAATAAAATATTATTTTAACCAATAATGGAAGTCCTAAAAATTTTTTGTCCTTAGAGTTTGACTATTACTAAGTAAAAAACATATTGGTGTAGTTAAAAAAAAGTTTTTTGTTTTTTTGTTTTCCTGGAGGAAAGAGGATCTTTGTTTCTCTGCTCAGTTCCCCGAGAATTAACCAGACTTCTGTTTGCAGGGAGAAGTAAATGTGTGACTTAACAGAACTGTTCTCATCCTAGCTAAAAAGACTGCATTGGAGGGACTCTCAGAGCCCTGCTTTCAAAGGCTTCAGCTGCCTGGGTAACAGAGCCATGTAGAAGCAGAATCCCAGTTTTGAATTGTTTCCCAAGGCAGGCTTTATTTAATTCAGAAAGAGAGGGAATGCACTGTGATTCTTAAAGAAACTCAGTATAGTTTTGCATTGCAATTTGCAAGACATAACCGCCATTTTCCATGGGCCTTTCCTTAGAGGGGGAAAAAAAATGAGTTGACTGCAACGATCTGTTCCATTTCACCCAGATTGCAGAAGACGGTAAAAATAGAAACAACTAAATGACCGACTATGTGAAGTTGAACAGGGAACTTTATTGTCCCCTTATATATCCATTTCTATTCTCAGCTTGGGTGTGAGCCTGACTTATTGGTGCACGAGTCATAACTGTTATTATAGCCCTATGACAACTTTATATGGGTCAGATACAAAATGAACATCATTTTCATAGACTTTTAGGCTGACTCTGTGGTGAGAAAAAAAAGTTTAATCTGGTTCCCAAAATTGCTCTTAGATACTATAATAAAATTTCACCACGACTACAGGATCTGCTTTGAGTTCTGTAATAGTTTACTCTAGCAAATAATGGGAAATCACTGATTCCTGAGTGAATTAACGAATGAACCTTTCATTCCTGTGTGGTACTTTCCAAATAGACATTATTTCAGTGTATTATTTGACAGATGAGTATACTTTTCTTTTTTGACCATTTACTAGACGATATCTCGTGACATGAAAAACCCTAATCCTAAATTGGAATTTTTCATGAAATGTGAATAAGATAACAGAAAAAATATATTACATTCATTCCTTAACAAGAACTAATTTACACTTGTTAATAAGATGTTAGGTTTAAGCACTTTTATTTTGATCGTAAATTAAGAATCATCTTATTTTCAAACCAGTTGCTAGACACATAATAAGAAAAAATCCAAGTGAGTTATTACTTGTTAGTTTTTCCATAATAAGACTTAAAGAGGTGAACCAGTTGCAAGAGAGAGAGGAAAATCTGAAAGAAAAGTGGGAATTCCCAGTTGTTGCTTTCTACTGTGATAAGGTATTAAAGATGAATGATAACAAAGGCAGTTATGATACCCGGCATCTGCAAAATTGGGATAATAAAACTACCACTCTGAGGGGAATAAATGAAAATTCACAAAAACCATGTAATCATTTAAAAACCGGTAAACATAATTGAGTGCTTAGCCTACTCCAGACATAACCTGTCTTAAGCTTTTCACAGTTTATACTCATTTAATTCCTGCAATGATTTGATGAGGCAGGTAATTATCATAGTCATTTACTCTCCTTTGATAGATGAGGACAATTGAGCGGTAGGGAAATGAATTTGCCTAAATTCGTCAGCTAGCAAGTGACAGAGCCAGGACTTGAACCCACGTGGTCTAGCTCCACTTTTGACTATGAAGCTACACTTCTTCTCAAAGGGTGGCACTAAGTATATCAAATGCTAATTAGTCTCAAATATCACTTGAAGACCCAGCTCTCACAATTTAAGCTTTGAAAAAAAAAATCGGAACATTATTATTATTGCCGAAAAAGACTTCCCTTATTATCTTTAATCCCAAGGGGTTAGAAAGAATTCAGGAGATAATGCCTGTAATCTACTTCTAGTTTTCTGTTTGGAATTTACATGTACATGCAGAGAGATCATTATTATCTACACACTTTAGCAGCTACTATTCACTATAAGAGCACACAGGTGTACGCAATAAGTCAAATAAAAAACTGGTATCAGACACAGAGAAAGTAAAATAGCATACAAA
Source organism: Lepilemur ruficaudatus (assembly GCA_963574885.1). Classification (NCBI taxonomy): domain Eukaryota; kingdom Metazoa; phylum Chordata; class Mammalia; order Primates; family Lepilemuridae; genus Lepilemur; species Lepilemur ruficaudatus. Next base: position 36,713 of record CAUYRT010034317.1, on the reverse strand, counting down.
GGACACAAAGTTCATGCATGTACTTTTTGCTACATTACTGATTAGGGTATTGTTTGATTAATTTTTTTTTCTAATATCAGCTAGAGCCAATGGCTATAAAGAATTTTCAGATACCAAAAGGTAATAATTTTTATGTTAGTCTTATTACAAAAAGACTGCAAAAAAAAAAAAAAAAATCTCCAAGTGATAAGACCGAAATCCTGGATATTAAAGTCTCTTAATGTTTCATAATATAGAAAATTCCCATTCAGCCTTACCTATTTCCTGAACAAATATAATGTTGTTTGGGTCACATAATTTAATTTATTGAGAAAACGGAGTAAAGATGCACATGCCATTAAAAATTACCCCAAATCACAAACATTATAAATAAAAGAGATATTTCATTATATTAGAGAAAAAATGAGTTCATTATATATGGTTATTTGTTTTGCAGTAAGAGAGTTGATATAAATGTAATGCTATTTAGATATTTACTTTTGTTTTGCAAGATGGCAGAGAACATTAACTGAACACTTTGCTTCAGTGGCTAAGAGAAAATAAATCATTCATAGTGGTTATAGCTTGTTGGAGCATTATGTTAGGTAAATAACTTTTTACTTCCAAATTTCTGGAAGTAAGTACTTCCTGCTGACATTAATAATCTCATTACATTTCTTAAAACCGTTAGCTTAGCCAAGGTTGCTTGGAAGCTAAATATTTAAAGGAGGCAATTTTCAATATGTAGTTAACAAATCTGAGACTCACTAATAGGTTTCAGACTTGAAATATTTTGAAAACATTCATTTGATTGCCAAATCTTCAACATACTTATTCAGTGATTTAATTTTCTCCTGTAGAACCAATAACTCATTTGGTGATAATAAGAATGTTACAGATTAAGTGTCATTTAACTTGTGCACATTTAATTATTTTCTTAGTATCAATTTTTATAACCTGCACCATGAAAACTATACATTAAACTAGCATGAAGGTGATATGGAATTTGTGAATTCAATAATTTTTTCTAAATGTATAAAATGGATTAGAAACAAATTAAGGAATTTAAAATTCAATGTCTTCTTCCTGAGCACACAGTTTATTTCCGTAGGAATCTAGCAGCTCCTATTAGAAATATCATATCATCTGGTATAGTTTAGCATGACATTAAAAGCTAAAAATATGTAATCCTTAAAACAATTCTCCCTTAGTCCAGGAATGGTCAGTAGTCATAGCCTAATCAACCTCTCTCCATTTACTTTTCAGGATAATTCTCCATGTATTTATTTATTCCTGAAGTACTGAATTTATATATACTACAAGATCGAATGAAGTCCTTTAAAAATTTTTGAACACATTCTGCATTTTTTCATTTAATGCTTTTGAGTTGAATAATGGGGCTGTACTTAGTTTCGTTTTGAAAAATATCCTAGCTGAAGTGAAATGACTTTATAATGATTACGATTGAATAGCTCAATATTTTTGAACTGCGAGCAACTCATCAGCTTACCTAATTGGTTGTGTTGCAATTCAATATTTGTATTTCCTTAATACTTTTTCCCTTTGGTTTTCTTCCAGAAAATATCTGCAAAGTTATTTGATAATTTTATAAGCAAATAAAATAATCTTGCAGATGTGATTATAGTTTTGGTTATAATAGTTATGAAAACATATTTGTCATATAATACATTAGTGTATTAATTTAACAAGGAGTTAACACTTTTCAACCCATGGGGGGAGAAATGAAGACTCTTTAACATCACATGCTAACTTTTCAAACTCTAGTTTTTAGTAATTAGAATATTTCTGATTCATATGCAGCACTAGAACTTTGTAAAGTTGAATTCTCAAGATTCAGAGAAAATTTTTTGAAAAAAAAAGATATTAGATAGATATTAGAAGATATTTTGAAGAATCTATTCCTTAATTAAGTTGTCCACATAGGGACTACAGAACTCTGAAATTTGGTCTAGAATTAAGTCTTATGCATTAGTTAAGGTCATGCTTTCTATTTTACAGGTTTGCCAAAGGATTAATCTAAGCAAAACTAGTATTTCCAAGGTCGAATCTCAAAGGAGTAGGCTATTTACCTATATCCAAGCAGAGCTTGAATTTGTCTAAATATTCATTCATGTTTATTAATGCATAGTGTAAAAACAAAGAAAGAAAACATTTGGGTAAATTACTGATTAGCATTTAGCTTAGTAGCTTTTTGGTACAGAAAAGTTTAGTATATGGTAATATGAAACCAGCTAAGTTGCTAAAGAGGTGATTTAAAAATCAACATAAAATTTTTCCAAAGTTTTCTCAAATTTTAAATTTGATGTTATTTCTCCTTCCCATTAAATAATTTCTGATTTCTAACTCCTGGAGTTTTGACAACCTATGATTTTTGAAGAGTTTACCTATTAGTGTATTAGATTTATTAATATTTGTTAAATACCTTAATTTCATCTTTATCAACTCAAAACATCCTCTGCATTTCACACAATTTCCATCGTAAGAAAAATGTATATTATACACACATTTTCCCTCTATCTCAAGAAGACTAAAGACAAAACATAGATGTGTAAGTTAATTTCTCTCAACATAGGTGGAAACACTGATCATTCCTTCCTTTATCCCTCTGAATTTGTACCCATATCTTGTTCTATATTATTTTGTAACTTTTTGATATGAAATTTTATGTCATATACAAATCACATCATGCCTAAAAGTTTAGTTTTGTAGGATTGTAAGTGATCAGTATGAGCTCATTCTTTTCTTCATATACTGCCACGGATTGTATTAATATTCCTGTTGGCATGACCTGACCTTGCCCATTTCACCGCAGGGATAGTCTGTGAGTTTTTCAGAGTGGATTTAAACATTTATCTCTCTCCCAGAAAAATGGCCTTGTTTTTTCCTCTTAAGCATTAAAGTTTAAAATTAGCCTTTAGCATCAGAAGATCTGTATTTTATATGTTCTTTGTACATTTGTATTTTTTTTGGTAAGACCAGGAAAAATGACATTAGGTTAAGAAATGAACACCATGTTCTTTCATCTTTAGACATCTTGAAAGGAGGAAAATTCCCAATCAAGAGATTATTTGATATTTTTAACATATAAACTTGCACTGAATTTAGCTACAAAAATAAGTAAATAATCACCTTTTGTTTGGGCGAGGGGAGAATACTTATTTTGAGGTAGAAGGGGAAATTCTATTGAAGCTACAAAACTGTTTTCACTAAATTCTTATCTGTTGCACAGTTTTTAGCATTGGTGGCCTGAGACGCTGTCTACCAGTGCTTAAAAAGGTAACCTATTGGGTGTTATTAAAAAATTAAGCATCTTTAATTTTTTTTTCTTTTTTTTTTTTGGTGACTGTATCAATTTGCATAAAATTTTAAGAGCATTTGGATTCAGATAAAATACTGTAACTCATCCTATAAATTATGAAGTTGTTTGCAAATGATGGCCATAGTGAACAAAACTGGTAGCCTTATCATCATCATAATCATCATTATTTTATATTTTTCTTATGACTACATATTATGCACCTTTTGGCCCAAAGAAAGTTTTTATAGAGCCTCTGGAGTTGGATGAGTTTTTACAAATCCTTCATCATTAGATAAATTCACAGCAGCTGCAAAAACCTATAAATGCTGAATTTTCTGTTGAGAAAAATTTTGTGCTTTTCTCCCCAGGGCTGCCACAGATCCTAGTGAGTTTTGAAAGTTAAAAGCAGAAACGCATTCTCAGCCTCGATCTGTGGCTTGGCAGCGCCCCCTCAAGTCTAGGATCTAGAATGAAATCTAGTTTGAGTAAGAAACCAGCAATGGTGGCTTCAGTCTTGAACAATCAGCTGCAGAAATGGCTTTGACTAGCTGCCACCACAAAGGCTATCCCGTGAAGACCAAGATCCAGTGACCTCTTGTTTTCTTTCTATACCCCCACAGTCCGTTTTCTGGAAGGCACTTGGTAGACTAATTAACATTAGGCTATAATTTGTTGAGATTTAATATGTTGCTCCCGCAGAGAGATTTGCATGTTCATTACAGACAATGCTATAAAAAGAGGGGCCCCCGAAGTGTGGAATTTCTGGCATTCTGGGGTCAGTCCAGAAGGGCGTGGATGAGGTGAGGCAAGTGAAGCTGAATTGTACAAGTGCAGGGTCTAATTCTGGTTTAGTTTAAAATTTTGATAATTTGTTCATCAGGAATTTTTTTGCATTATTTTTTTATTTTTAAAAAGATTGCATCAAAACATTATTTATCTTGAATACTGAGCTTTTGGACACCCCCTGAAATTCTGCCCTCCCCAAATGAGTGCCTTACGGGCCTCACCCTCGTCCTGGCCCACTCTGGAGGAAGAGGCCTTTTTGTGAGTGTTTGCTGGTCTTAGGATTCTGCATATCACACTACAAACTTGCTACCCAGTCTGCCTTCCCAGTTGAACCCAGTGACCACCAATAAATAGCTTTGCCGTGTCTATCTCAAGTACACTGTGTAGGGAGACTGAACTGAAAGCTTGCCACCAATCCAGTGACGTTGAAAGTGTTTAATGGGTTCATGGAACGAGGGAGGAGGAGGTACTTGGGTTCCAAGGCTTATAAAATAATAAAGTTATATAACATTTATGCATTACTCTAATAAAAAAATAGAAGACTTGCCATATTGCAACGTTATCTATTGTCTCGGGTTGATCTTTCACTTTGCAGGGCTAAATATTCAGTAATCATTCTTTTAAGCATTTCAAACTGCTGGCTTTTTCTGTTAGGATAAAATAGATGCAGCCAGGTTGGAGAGGGTATTTCATAAGGGTATAGGGTTTAATATTAACTTCCCAGGGAACACAAATGAGGGCTTCCAGTGGGTGCCTTGGTTCCCTTGGGAAAGGGCTGAAGGCTCAGCTCTCCCAAACCTGGAATGTGATCAGATTTCAGCCTTCAAAGGTCAGTATCTGGAACCTCAGAAATGCAGTATTTAGAGCGCTTTTGAGGTTTACGACAGGGAAGAAAAATAGCTAAACTGTGGTCAGCAGCCCTCAGGATTCATGGGCAGTGCTTTTTTGAGTTAAACCTGCAATGTGTTTTGGTGGAGTTTGTTTTCCCTCCATAGATCAGTTTCCTGGTTTTAACAAAACAAGGAACTCAGAAAGCTTTTAATTGCAAGCTGGGCAAGAAGACAGGGCCAGAGAGAGGATGATCTTAATAAAAACCAGGAGTTTAAATTCAATTATGTCTTTGCTTTTACACATGAAAATAGATCCGTATCTAATCTAGGCTTCTTATTGCATTTCACCATCACTGGGACATCTTTATTATTGTGTTTGTCAGGATTTAAAGTTTTGAGGGGAAGGGCATAATAAATTTAAGAGCTGCCTAGAACTCATTGTGGAAGAAATCTGGCTATAAATTATAAACCAATCTCATGGCTGATGCATACTTGATTAACAATGGTGGTGTTAGCCATGCGTGTTCCTTACTTTCTACTTCCACAAAACTCAGAGAAAAGGATAATCTAACACCGTATTAGGAGACAGCTTTCTGTCGTATTTATAAAAAGCATTAGGATGTACTAGATACTAGATCATAACGGATGTTGCTTTTCTTGATATCCTTTTCATAGGAAGTTTATGTGTTTTAAAGGTTTTCTTCCCCCGATACATATGGTTTAAAAATGAGTTTCATTAGTGACTTTCTAACCTTGAAATACTGCAATTGGATAGGAATTCAGTTAAAAATACTTTTACTTTATTTAATAAGCCTTTTAAAATATTAATATATTTTAAAATTAAGAGAATGATTTGTTTTAAAAATATTAGCTGACACACAATTTCATAAGTAAGAATAACTCACGTAATTAGAGCATACCTTTAAATTGTATCAATTCAGCAGCTCTGTTAGGCAACACTCTGTCTAGGAAAAGCAAAGTGAAAACTCCTAGAGTTATTATGTGTAACAAAGAAACTTTCATTAACCTTGCAATCTCTTGCAAGTGTCCAGAAGTTTACAAAAGCGTTTATACAAAAATCTCCATTTGTCTTACTATGTTTCTGTAATTAAACTTTCCATTATTCAACACTGATATTTAAGATGAATAGACATTTACAAGTTGGACCTTATCTTCCTCAATATATATAAGTGCTAACATCATAATAACAGTATTTCATTCTTTTTTATGGTATATACACTTTCTTTTTGGGGGCCTATGTTCAATTAAGTAGGTTCTTGTGATCTAGCCTTGGAAACTAGCCACCATTTTAAATACAACTACTATGAGAAAATAAAGTAAACTTTGCAACATAATATTTGCATTAGGGAATGACTATTATAGAGAATCATGGACCCCATAATAGTCAGGTTTTCTTTCTGAAGTATCAACATGAGTTTAGCTGAAGGCCATTTTTCCCATGGGATGGTACCATGGTTGGACCCAGAAACATGATTTGAGTGTAATAGGTTGTGTGTCATTAACCCATGAAAATAGAGCAGAGCAATTGATACATAAAACAGTTTTTAAACAGTTCAGAGAAAAAGAGGAGTAGGACAAGAATCAGAATTGTAAAGGTCAACATTACCAATTGGATTAACTTTACGTGAGGCTGGATGGCCAATTGATTTATAAGGTGCAGAGACTCACTTAAGGTTTTCATTTGTCAAATGGATGACGTCTGCCTGAGATCCTGGGAGCCCTAAAGGAAAGTCTTTTGAACGAGCTTAGTTTCATAAACTTCACTTGCCTTCACATGTAATTAGATGTAACAATAGTGGTCTTCCTCCTTCTCTCCCTGTGTAAGACAAATTTCTTCTTTTGTTTTCTCACCTAGAAAATGATATTGGAGGATTTTGGAAGGATTAATACAGGTAAACAGGATAAAATTCTTGCCTTGGAGATTCTTTTGAGTTCTTCAACAAAATAATTTGTCTGTGTCTTCATGTACTCAATGCAAATACTTTATTTTGTTTTAAATAATTGACAGGGTTAGTCAGGAATATCTATGTTTTTTAGCTATTACTCATGGGTAGACATTAATGTCATTTACCTTATATACATATTAGACACTTGGTATACTTGAGGTATGATGAATTATAGTATAGTAAATAAGAGTAGAAAAATCATGTTTTCAATTTTTAGCAACACAAATTGATTTGGTTTTGGCCTTCCATGATGTGTCAGTGACATATACTTGATAGAAATCAGAAAATTGACGCAACATAAACTGCTGAGGGGAGGAAAAAAAAAAGAATTGAGATGCTGTAGTTTTGTTAAGCGAACACAGATACCATCATTTACCAGGAGTTCTTTCTAGATAATTTTTTAGGCTTGATTTTGGTTCTCTACAGTGCAGTTGGAAATTCAGAAATTTTCTCTGTTCCTGTCTTTTGTATGGAACCAGATTTGGTGCTTAACAAATGCATACAAGTCATTTAAAAAAATTTTTTTTCTTATTTAACAAGTCATTCATATTTGTAATAATAAAGGACATACAGGTAAACAGTGAAATATAAAAATTATCCTTACCTCTACTACTTTATCCAGCAATATAATATTATTTAAATACAGACTGTGATAAGTTAAAGATGCACATTTTAACCTTAGAGCAATCCCTAACAAAATAAAAGAAAGAGATATAGCTAATAAACCAATGATGGAGATAAAATGGAATCCTAAAAAGTACTCAATTAATCCAAAAGAGGCAGAAACATAAAAAAAAACATATTAAACATAAAAATCTAATAGCAAGAAGGTAGACTTAAGCTGACCATACTGATAACTGCATTAAATATAGTTTAAATGCTCCAATCAAAAGGCAAAAATTAGACTAGGTTAGAAACCAAGAGCCAACTATACATTATCTATAAAAAATATACATGAAATAGAAAGATATAGATAGGGTGAAAATATAAGGTAGAAAAAGATATGTCGTGCAGACACATATAAGAAAGCTAGAGTTTGTATCTTAGTAGCAGACAAAGGAGACTTTAAAATAAAGAATATGACTAGGAATGAAAAAGAGACATTTTATAATAGAAAAGGGAGCAATTGATCAAGAAGATATCACAATTCTAAATGTGTATGCAGCCAATAACAGAACTTAAAAATACATGAAGGAAAAACTGAGAGATCTAAAAGAAGAAATAAATTCACAATTATAGTTGGAGACTTCAACAGTTCTCTTTCAGCAATTGATAGAACAAATCAACAGAAAATCAGTAAGTATACAGAAGACCTGAACAACTCTCTCAGCCAACTTGACTTAATTGACATTGACAGAACATTCCACCCCAAACAGAATTTGTATTAGTTTTAAGCAAACATAAATTTCATCAGGATAAACCATATGCTGGGCAAGAAACCAAGTTTCATTAAATTTTAAAAATTTAATGTCATGTAGAGCTGTTATCTGACTACCATGAAATTAAATTAGATATTAGTAGTAAAACATTATCTGAAAAATCTCCAAATATTTGGAAATAAAACAACACATTTTTAAGTAAACCACGGGTCAAGAAATAACCCAGAGGTGTGGGGAAAAGCCACATTGTTTTGTAACCTGCTCTATTTACTTAGCAGTATGTGTTAATTTCATCATATTTGATGACTCTGTTATATAAAGGTACCAAAAGTTATTTAGTTGATTCACCGAGGTTACCTACTGAGGGCAAAAGTTTTCACTTTTGTAAACAGTGTTGCTATAAACATTGTTATACAGATACTATTGACTCCTTGCCTGATTATTTCTTTGGGAAACATTCTTAGGAGTCAATAATTTTGACCAGTTTCTGATCAAAGTGACTCTGATACACCGAACCAAATTGTCCTCTGGAAATTATACAAGTTTACTCTTTCATCAGCAGTTTATGAGAGTTCTTATTTCCCTATATCCTGAATAACACTAAGCGTTACCTTTTTAGATATAAGGTATGAGGTAACAATCTAACTAGTAGTAACTTTATTTCAGGAAACACAATTTTTTTTTTTTTGAGGCAGAGTCTCGCTCTGTTGCCCAGGTTAGAGTGCAGTGGTGTCAGCCTAGCTCACAGCAACCTCAAACTCCTGGGCTCAAGCAATCCTTCTGCCCCAGCCTCCCGAGTAGCTGGGACTATAGGCATGCTCAAAGAATCAATATTTTCCAGTTTATTGGAATTTATATCATAGGCTCTCTTGATTCTCAGGCCTTTGAACTGAGATTGAAATGATACCACTGGCTTTCCTGGGTCTTCAATTTGCAGATGGCAGATTGTAGGACTCCTTGGCCTCTGCCATTGCCTGAGCCAATTCCTCATAATAAATCTCCCTCACTTTCTCTCTCTACCTCCTCTTATACATATCTGTATATCTATGTATCTCTCTATGTCCTATTCCTTCTGTTTCTCTGGAGAACCCTGGCTAATATAACCAATGATGCTACAAAATCATGTATGGGTAAAAGATTCATTTAAATTGCAATATAAACAAGTGATTTTTAATATTACAGAGTATGAAAATCTCATTGGCATGGTTTCAGATTCTGCATTGCAGCTAACCTTAAAGAAATTACCATTTGTTGTGTTTTGGTATAGTATCAAAGAAGAATATCTGAAATTATCTAAAAAGTCTATTAAAATACTTCTCCCCTCTTCAACTACATATCTGTGTAAGGTCAGATTTTCTTCATACACCCATATCTGATGAAACAGATAGGAGAATCTAACTATTTCCTATTAAGCCAGATAATAGATTTGCCAAAATGCAAAATAATGTCTCTCCTGTTACTATTTTTTTGTGTGAAAATATGGTTACTGTTCTTAAAATATATTATTTGTGTTACAATATATTGGGTTTATTATCTCTAAAGAATTAATAAATGTTTTAAAAATATCTTAATTTTGGCCAGGCGTGGTGGCTCACACCTGTAATCCTAGCACTCTGGGAGGCTGAAGCAGGTGGATTATTTGAGCTCAGGAGTTCGAGACCAGCCTGAGCAAGAGCAAGACCCCATCTCTACTAAAAATAGAAAGAAATTATATGGACAACTAAAAATATATAGAGAAAAAATTAGCCAGGCATGGTAGTGCATGCCTGTAGTCCCAGCTACTCGGGAGGCTGAGGCAGAAGGATCACTTGAGCCAAGGTGTTTGAGGTTGCTGTGAGCTAGGCTGATGCCACGGCACTGTAGCCCAGGCAACAGAATGAGACTCCCCCCCCAAAAAATCTTAATTTTAATTTCTAATGTGACAGATAATCACCCACATGAGCAGAAACTCTTCGGTGTCTTGAATCATTTTTTAGTATAAAGAGAGTTCTGATACTTGAAAAGTTTGAAAGCCTCTGCACTAGAGAAAATCTGCACTAGCCACCTCCTGCTAACCATATCCCATTAGCATAATTTTATATATGTACTGGTGTTAGAGTAGGAGACTAGGAGACAGGGCTGAGACCAGATACAGGGGCTTAAAGATTGAGTGCAAGTTTTAAAGTAAACAAAGTCAGATGCAGGGGCTTAAAGACTGGATGCAGGTGTTAAAATATAAACAACCCTGAAGCAGAAGCTAACTAGAGGGGCTGATAACTGTAGGCAAGCACCAGCTTCAACAGGCTTGTCAGTTATCTATGCCACATTTCATGATCTTTGAGTAATTCCAATATCATTTACATTGTGGTTTTAAAATTTCTCCACCCTTGAAATTGCCATGGTAGTTCTTAAACAACCACATAATGCATGAAAATGGGAGGGAACCCAATTTTAGGAATTACTACCCAAATTCTTAGTAAAAGCCATCCTTGAATATTCCTCCCCTCAATTAGTAAAACTACAAAAGATCTAAAACCACTTCCTCCCAGTACAGTTGCTCTTTTTCCAGCCTGCCCACTCCCTTTTCTGAGTGTACTTTCGCTTTCAATAAAAAGCTGTCACTTGCTTGGCTTATGTGGTGCATCCCAATATTCTTTTCCCAATGGTCACCAAGAACTTGGAAAAACCTCCACTTGGAGGCCGCTAACACTGGGCCAGAGTGAAGTTCTGTGCAGTGTCAAGATGAGTCAGATCTCTGTAGACTTTATTATGACAGAAAGCTGGAGAATTAACTTTACCTTGAAACAAAGTACATTGCTGTTCTCTATACATAAAGATAAACTGATTTTGATCCTTGCTACAGATAGCTATTGCTAAAAAAGCATTAATCAAATTAATAAATACATATGAATCAATGGAGTCTGTGTTGATTGTTCCTGTAAAGATTCAGCATTCACCATGCTGCTGTGGCTTGGGCTCTCACCTAGTTACGTTGATGGTGGTCCACCACTATCTGCCACTATCCATCTCATTGTCACAGAGGTGAGATGGGTGAATTGAACGAGGCTGTGATGAGGTTCACCACTCTTGCATCCTTCAGGTTTTTTGATGGTGATGTTAATCTCAGCTGTCCCTCCAGTAATTCAATATTGCTTCTGATTTACTGTCTTTCAGTTTCAGGGGTTTTCACTTTGTTCTTCCTATCATAATGGCTCTTACTCTCTAGATCAAGGAACAAGTGTGAGGATTCTGCCAGTTGAAAATTCTATCATCCGACTAGAGTCATGATGAGATAGATGTGGGCTAGAACCCCATTTATTGTTTGGCTTCCATAAGCCTACATTATAACCAGAGGACCAAAATGGCCAAATCAGGGGGTAGGTAAAAAAATAACAGCTGAGATCCTGTATGTATTAATCCTTAAAAAAGTTCTGGGCTTTCCCCTTTGCTCAGTGTAGTTACCCTGTCAAATGACTGCAGGTCTCTTTGGGGGAAGGATTGGAGGAATATTTAGAAAATATTTATGCAGGGGTTTCAGGATTGTTCCTCAAAGGGACCTGACTTTCCCCTTAATGAGTGGGCTCTGGGTTTGTGAAGGGATGTGGATCAGACACTGGATGAGTGACTGTGATATTCCATTGTGGGCAACTGACATTAGCCTGCAGTGCAGGTTACCAGCTCTTCATTTTCTGACTATATAACTAGAAACCAAACAATGCCTTATGTGCTGTACATCTATCTTGAATATTATGATCTATTCATATTCTCTAAATCCCTGTGTCTTATGGTACCCAGACTGCCACTCTGAGCTTGTTGCCCAGTAAGGTAATTACATCCATCTTACTTCAATGGTTAAGTGCTGCTACCTGGAATCTGGTATTCTGAAATTTCATTACCCCCATGGATGCTAGGGAATCTTGTTGCATGTCAGTATGTCCTGCTGCCAATTCTGGCCTCCAAAGTCACTGCTGGGCTTCGCACCAGTACATTCTTTATTGCCTTAGTGAGGGAAGTGTCTTTTGGCTTCTCTGAGAGATTGTGAAAATATGGTGGGTTCTTAGGTTTTAAATTTCTACCTCTCTGAGCCTTCTAATCCCTCCTTTAATTCAATGCCAAAGAAATTCTTACAATATGCAGTGGCAAAATATGGACAAGATAATTACAATAAACACTCCCATACAAAAAGGGGAGGCATATAGCAGCCATGATTTCATGACAATTTTGAAATCCCAGTTGGAAAATATTTACAGATCCTCTTGGAGTGAGAAGTATGCCTTGATTAAGCCCTGCTTCTGCTCTTTGGAGGGGCTCTTGGCTATAACCTCTGGGCCCTTGACTCTGCCAACTGAGACATCCTTCGTTTTCAATCCCACTTGGCTGCTTCTAGTGAGGGCAGTGGAAGACATGTCCTTTAGGCAATTTTCAACCTGCCTTTAGAAAGTTGGGACTCAGAGGCCATTTTGTATTTTGAGCAACTTCATTCTCATTTAGTTCAGGCTGGTGGTGGCACTTTACCCAATACAACTCCCTTAAAAATATTGCAAGCTTTCTATGAATATGATCCAAGGCTCCTCCATTTTTTAAAAGCCATGCTCATGGTTATTTTTGAGATGTGGCTCTATATACTTTTTTATGATTCTTAGGAGCCATTTTGTTTAACTGAGAGGGTCTACCAGTGTTTTTTTGTTGTTTGTTTGTTTGTTTTATTTTTTGAGACAGAGTCTCACTCTGTTGTCTGGGCTAGAGTGCCGTGGCATCAGCCTAGCTCACAGCAACCTCAAACTCCTGGGCTCAAGCGATCCTCCTGCCTCAGCCTCCTGAGTAGCTGGGAATACAGGTGCATGCTGCCATGCCTGGCTAATTTTTTCTATTTTTAGTCAAGACTGGCAGCTGGGCAGAGGAGAATCTCCTTGGAGATGAGAGGAGGCAGAGAATGTTATGCCTCAGGATCTTGTTTCTTCCTCTCTGCCACGATGCTCTGTGAGCTACACCTCTTGCAGCCTTGAGGAATAAAGGTGGGGATGGTGTGGAAGACTAAGAAATCTGAGTGACTGATCAGTATTTCTTAAAGCCATTGACATTTACTTAAAGTGTTTTGAAACCATGTGGACATTAAGTTAATTTTATTCCCATTAACCAGTGCAAGAGGAATCAGAAGGAAAGCAAGATTGATATAAACAAAATAATAATGATGCTACTATTTATCAAACACTTACTATGTATTAGGTATGTGCCAAATTTAATAATCACAACAGCCCTATGATGTAGTTACTATTGCTGTCCCTACTTTACTTAAGAGGAGATTAAGGCACAGAGAGGTTAGGAAATTTCCGTAAGACACACAGCTAGTGAATGATGGAACCAGAATTCGAAACCAGGCAGTTTGAAACCAGAGCCCATGTTCTTAAACATTTCCTTTGCACAATCAAACTGTAGAATGAGATAAATTTGCAATATCGCTTCATAAATGATCAATTAGTATTTTCCAGATAAATGAATGCCTTGCTGAGTACTGGAGGTGGCGGCGGGGGTATGTATGAGGGCATTACAAAGCTCTCTGAGCCCTAATTCCTACCTTCCTGAATCTTAAAGTAGTTATGAACTTTAACTGTGAATAATGAATTCAGCCTTGCTTAATATATTTAACTTATGTTTTGATGGTATGTAACTAACATAGTTAGCCTAACAACCAAGGTTTGCCAAAGCAAACACTGAGGGTAATAACAGACAGACTCATTGACCTTAGGTGTGAGACTTTAGTATGATAACGGCCCATAAAACCTGCAGAATTGGAATTACCCAGGAGATAGAGCTGTCGGCTCAGCTTAAAGAGTTCCCTGAAGGTAGATTTCCAGGAAAGAAGGTGTAAAGGTAAAAGGGACAGATAACAAAGATGTAGTTCCTGTGTTTTTCTTTTGGGTTGATGACTCTCCAATATTTTCAAAGAGAAATCTATACACAAATAGCCTCCTGCACAAAAACCCACATCATGAAATTTCCCTCCACCCTCGTCACCATCCCGTAAAGAAGACAGATTGCTCTGAGCTCTGTACTCTCCATTTTTGGATTCTGCTTCTCTTGGGATGTCTCTGCAATGGCCCTTACAGAAAGAGCACTCACTTGTCCTGCACTTGGGGCTGTTTTTTTTTTGTGTGTGTGTGTGTGTGTTTGTGTGTATAGATTAGAACACATCTAGCATTTAAAAATGAACAGAAAATGAAATACTAGATTTATTTTTCTACAAGCTTTGGCAACTCAAGGAAAACATATGTATTGATGAAGGTTGATCCTAAATTCAATTTACTCTTTGTTTAAAGCCTAAATTCTGCATTGACTAAAAAAGATATTAAAATCTCTTTACAAAGAATCTCAAAGGAGTGAGTCAAATTATATATATTTTCTGGGTACCTAGTAAATCATAGTTTTTATCCCAGATACATGGAAAGCATAATATAGGTGATATTCTTATATATTAATATTGCATTTATTTCTAAGAAGGCTAGCAAAGGATGTCTATGTTTGTTAGAATAATTATTTTAGCAAGGTTTTTATTCTTCTGATGATTTTGAATTAAATAAATTTAAATAAATACATATTCCCCTTTGAGTCTCGCAGAAATCCAAACTAACTTTCAAAAATTTGTATAATTATAAAATTGGAGTCCCGGGAGAATGGAATATATTGTAGTAACTGATGTATCTTCTCAAAATTATAAAAAGATGTGAATGTCATGAACTCAGCTTTTGTTTATTTAACTTTTTTCCCATCACTTCTTTCTTCCACACCGTCCTTATTCCTCATCGGTATTTCTTCCAATCCCATCAACACCCCAAGGGAATGTAACTTAAAACACACACACACACACACACACACACACACACACACACGACTACTTATAACTATGAACATCTTTGATCTTCTGAAAACATAGAGAAAACATATGCATTGCCTCTAAATAAAAATTAAAAACATTAAATTGATCAAAGGTCTGAGCATGAATTTCTTGTGATCTGAATTTTTTTTAGTTTTAGTCTTAATTTGAGGCATTGAGTTTATTTTGCTTTATTAAGACTTGGATATCCTGGGCATTAAAGTGCTCTATAAATAATGGTGTTGCATGTAAGATTGGGTTAGTACTTCAGTTTTAAATTGTATTCTTATTCAGAAACCTGAGTGCAGGAAAGAAACAAAGGAAAGAAAGAAAGAAAAAGAAATAAAACGAATTTGGAACTAGAATAAGAAAATCTGGGATAGAAACCTGGCATTATCAAATCAGAGTGATAGAGACACTGATTGAGCACCTACTGTGTGTCAAATGCTTTTTTTCTAGTTTTCTCACGGACTTACTATTTGTACGACTATGGGAAAGCCCTGTAAACTTTCTGAAATGTAGTTGCAAATGAAAATGTTTCTGTGTCCCCATCTTACCTCATGAGGTTGCTATGTGACTCAAATGAGATATTAAGTAAGATAAATAGACCTAAAATTTATTGATCACTTTTTATGTATCAGGCATGGTGCTAACTGCTTTACATACATTAATGCTTTTCTTTTTAACTCTCCTACAAGTGGGAAATAGTGTTTTATAGACAAAGAAACTGAGGAAAGAAGACTTTAAGTATCTTGTTCAGGTTATATAGTTAACAAGAAGCAGAGCATGCATTTGAATGAAATGACATGTTAAGATTGAATATATACAATATTTATTGTATTTCAACAGAAAGATCTCAGGTTAAATAGCCTGGGAAGTATAGTGATCTCTAGGGTCTTTGGTCAGGAGAACACCAAAAAATTGCATGTAGTTTGGTGGTGTTGAAGGAACAGCTCTTAGGAGCGAGACTCAGATCCATAAACTTCCTGCTGATATCTTGTTATTTGGGCAGCTTAGTGACAGTTCAGTTCATGACTGGTTCCTCTCTGCTTTCTCTTACTGTCAAGTTCCTGCAGTTTACTCCACCTCAATACATGACCAATTTAAGATCAACTAGAGATTCTAGCCTTTGGAAAGCAAAGCAACTTGAACAGTTTGCAATGAAATGCAAATGAAAATACAAATGAAAAATGACAAAATACATTGTTACATAAAAACTGAATGCCATGTACTAGACTTTCCCCCCTCCTACTCTCCACTTTGCTCTTGTTTCTAAGAGAAGTCAAGATGAGGCTATCGTAAAATGGGTGGGCAGGGTGGACACTCCATCTCTCACACATAGAGAGGCAGTGAAGGAACCTTTCACCTCGTCTTTAAGATGGACAAACAAAGGACAATTTGGTTATGAGGAAGAGAAAGTGACCTTTCCTAGAGAAAGTGACCTTGCCTCTCATTTTAGACCTCATAGCCCACTTAGAAAAGTTGTAAAAGGAAATCCCACGTTGAGTAAGCTAGTGAGTGGGCCAAATGACCTGAGTGGTTTCAATGATACCCTGTCCTCAGCTTAAATTCAAAGTGGGAAAGGCCAGACTGTCCTCTTATCATCATTTCCCTCTCGTGATTGCCCTCTTGGCCCCACGGCATTGTTATTTACTGTGGGATATAATGAAGCCGTTTTGGTGTAGGTGACTGGAGCACACTCTGGAGTCAGCCTGCTTGGATTTGAATCTCAGCTCCTCTTCTCCTATAAGTTGAGGGACCCTGGGCAACTTATTTGACCTCAGTTTATTCCTCTGTAAAATGAGGATAATAATGATTCCTCCTTCATAGGTTTGTGGTGAGGATTAAATAGTTAACACGTAAACTGCTTAGAACAGTGCCTGGCACAGAGTAAGTGCTTAATAACTATTATCATTGTTATTATTAAATTATTAAATAAATAAATATTACTTAACTTACTATTATTCATTTTATTACTTCTCTATAGACTCTGGAAGCTCAGGAGTGAACAAGGTCACTGTTTCTACAGCCCATCCTTCAATTTTCTATCAAATTGACTCTTCCTATACATGCCTTTCATCATTTCTTGCACCTGTTCATAGCCTGGATTAATCTCACATTGAACAGATGATAAGCTCAAACTGCTTTGATTGCCAGTCAAGGCTCTTCATAGCCTGGCCTCCACCATTTTCTCCAAAGATGCTTTGGATGGGTGCTCAGTCTGGTTTCAGAGAGAGCAGCACCACCTACTGGGCAATTTTATTCTAAATAACACTGAACGTTGACATTCTTTTAGAACTTAAGAGCTTTCTGTACCATCTAAGGCTGTGGTTCCCAAACTCAAATGCACATCTGAATCACTTTTTTTTAAAAAAAAGTCAAAAACATAATTTAAGTGGAAGCTGTGGAATTATATATACATACATATATATACATATCAGGTGCACAATGTTTTTAAAAAATTATTTTTATTTGACAATAATTATATATATGCATGGGATATTTTCTATGTGTATTCTTTGTTCTATGAAGTCTTACATGAAAAAATTGCTTTTAGACACCCTCACGCCTGGTGGACAGTTTGAAACTTAAATGGTTTGGCTGCATCCTAAGCACATTAGCGTTTTTTTGCAAGGCAGAGGTAGGTGTTGGTGCTGGCTTTGGTTCATTTGTTCTAAGATCCCATTTCAAGGCAGGATAGATGAAAGACCATGGAAGAGTTACGGAAGTGTCAGGAATGGCATTTGATTTTAAAAGACTTTGAAACCATGATTTTAGAAGGCAAGGAGAACTCAGATGACAAAGGTAGAGCATCAACCATGGGAATAAAGCAGTTATGTTTATGCATCAACTCAAAGCTTTAAAAGAACTCTCACATTTTCTTATTCGACACTCAAAATAGCCCGGTAAAATAGAGGTCACAGGAATTATCGTCTTCATTTTAAATGAGAGGACGGTGAGACAAAGGGAGGTTAAATTACGTGTTTTAGGTTTTAAAACCAGGACTTGGGACTTCTAATGCCATGGACTTTCCATTATGCTGTGTTGACCTATCCCAAACTCTCATTCTACAGATAGGAAAACTAAATCCCAGTGAGGCGAAGCAGGTGTCTCCTAAAGAACACGATGAGTGAACAGCAGCACCGGAGCAAGAGTCTCCTGATTGACAATCCCGCGCTCATCTCACAGCTCTGCTTCCTCACTTTGCTCGACCCCAACAAGGACAATGCTATCAGCGGAAAGTGGAGGTGATTAACCCTCACTGGAATTACTGCTCGGAATCGTGAAGGCAGGTGTGTGAAGCGTGAAGTCTTTTCAAGTGATTTGCGTGGCAGAGGAAAGAGGTGGCGACGGGAGGGGACATTACTTTGGAAACTCAGACTAACTCCCCAGATTTCCCCAGGTTTGGCTCTGACCCACATTCTCAGCGCCTCAGGACGCCAGGCTGACGGGGCCACTGGAGCAGGGCTGCTCCACACCTGCCTTCTGACCTCTGGGCAGGTCCTCCCTCCTTTCTGCAGGAAATGCGGAAGGTAGCTCTGGGAGCCGTGGGTTTTCATAACACATCCTCTGCCAGGACTGGAGACCTGTTTCCTGAGCAGCATATACAATTTGAGCTCTGCTGCTAAACACACTGGTGGAGTGAGAATGTCTTATTTCCTGGTCTCAATTCCTACTTTTGGGAATTTTTATGAAGATTTGATCATTCTCTAAGGGTTGAATCCTGGCACAAGAATTTCATGGAAATATAAAAATGTCACCTGGGCTTTCTTGTACTTAGGTAACCTTTGCTGGAGCAACTTTGTTTGAAAGAAACCACAGACCCTTTTAGTCCAAATGTTTCAAACTATTTCATGCTCAAACTTCCACAAAATATCGTGGTTCTTTAGCAGTTGATTAAATTTTCTGGGACCACAATTCCTAGAGCAAACATTTCTTCATAAAAAATGAAAATGTTCACCTAAAAGTGAATATTTGCCTAGATTCCAAATTTAGCACCATTTATTTTCACCAAATTCTGTTATTGTCAGTGAATACTGGACTTTTTTTTTTGCTGTTGGGTGGATAACTGGAGTTTTCAAGGGACATTGCACAATTTTCTCTGCAATTTTTTTTCTAAGAAGAAAACATTTTTTTTGTGTGTGTGAACATCACTTCTAAATTTCAACTATAGGCCCTTCTGTTAAGCTTATATCTCACTCTACCTGTGTCCTGCAAGACAGGTCTTTCTTTCTTTCTTTTTTTTTGGATTCCACCCTCCTTCCTCGAGACCGGTCTTGAAGTACAGCAAGGACACACAGTGGAGGAAGGTGTGGACATGAGATGTAGCCCAAGACATAAATCAGGATGAGGGAGGGTTGAGTACATGAGAAAAGATTGTTAAAAGGTAAATTTCTTTCCCCCTACTCATGGTATCTACTCTTAGAGCACCAAAAGGGCTTTAGGTGGAAAGAGCTCAGGGATTATTAACCTAACAAAATGGATGAGGTTAATTGATATAAGAAACAATGGATTTTTCAGATGGAGGCTCTTGGCCTCTTTAGAGGCTTTAGTCCAAGGAGGCCGGGTAGGTGCCAGAAGAAGGGAAGCACATTTAGCAGAGACGCGTGACATCCAGGAACATCTGAGAAACACTGAAATGTTCATAGAGATTTCTAGAAAAGGTGAAAAGGAATGATTACATTGTTTGACACAGTGAAGCTTTCTAACATTCCTCATCAGTGGCTCTTCTACCACAAATCTCATCCTCAAGGCAGTTTCTAGAGTGACCAGATAACTTATTGTCCAAACTGGGACACTTTGGGGAGAGACGGGAATGCTATTAACAATTGCACCGGAGCACAGGCATACACCAGGCCTGTCCTCAGTAAACTAGACAAAGGGCCATCCTGGTTTTCCCCCTCCTTCTATTTCTCTCAAATTCTGGCATGCTGTGGGTCACTTATGCTCACTGTCCTCCCAACTAACCAGTCTGTGGGATTCGCTCTGTTTTCCAAGAGAAGCCAGAATGTAAATCACTGCTTTGGCCCTTACTGGGATCAGCACTGCAAGGACCCAGTAGCTGCTCAAGCCCCTTCTCTTACCACCATTGCTCTCTCACTTGTGTTTTAAAAGGAAGCCTCTTGGTCTAGAACCAGTGGCACTCCAGGAGCAATGAGCACACCAAGCACTCAGATCTTGTTTTCTGAATACCTTTCTCTGGTAAAAGGAACCAGAGCTCGTTGGAGAAATGGTGAATTCCAGGGCTAGAGCATGGAAAATACAAACTGAGCCTGTAGAATCTTGTGGTGTGGGGAAATAAGGAAATGCTAAAAAAATAAAAGCATAGGGGCAAGTCCAAAGGACACAGGTGCCAACAGGAAAGAGCTCCTGGTGGCCAAAGCTGGAACAATTTGAGGCAATAATTTAAAAAAAATGTAGTGGGAGCTGGACTCAGTGACTCTTCACCGATGAATAAAACATAGAAAGGGAAAAATAGTGACTTCACAGTGGAGAAACCTGGCAAAACTCTACTTTGAGCAAAACGATCAAGTTTAACATTGCCAGTGATAAGTCACCTTGCTACCATACTACTTCCTGTTTTGATGTGATGACGAAAGGATTTCATCTATGTGGTATTCTTCCCCAAATCCCACAACATATGTCTAATCATGACTAAAACATCCAATAAACCCATATTGAGGTATATTCTAAAAAATTACCTAACCAGTACTCCTTAAAACTGTTGAGGTCAGGAAAAACAAGAAAGTGCTGGGTGTGGTGGCTTGTGCCTGTTATTCCAGCTATTTGGGAGGCTGAAGCAGGAGGATCACTTGAGGCCAGGAGTTGGAGGCCAGCCTGGGCAACATAGTGAGACCCTGTCTCTAAAAAGAAAAATTAGCCAGGAGCCGTGGTGTGTGCCTGTAGTTCCAGCTACTCAGGAGACTCAGGCAGGAGGATCACTGGAGCCCTGGAATTTGAGGTTGCAGTGAGCTATGATGTTGCCACTGCACTCCAGCCTGGGCGACAGAGGGAGATCCTGTCTCTAAAAAAAAAAAAGAAAGAAAAAAAGAAAACAAGGAAAGACTGAGAAACTGTCAGAGTAGAGTGGAACTAAGATGACATGAGAACAAAAAGTAACATGGCATGCTGCACTGGATCCTGAAACAGAGGAAGGACATTAGCGGAAAGACTGGCAAACCTTTGTAAAGTCTGGAGTTTAGTTAATAGTGATGTACCATTGCTGGTTTCTGACGTTTGTAAACTGTGCCATGGTACTATCAAATGGTTACAGTGGGGGAAACTGAGCAGGGGGTATATGTGAGCTCTCTACTATCTTCGTAACTTTTCTATCAATCTAAAATTATTCTAAAATAAGAAATTTAAATTTTTGAAGCACAAAAAAGACACAGCAGCTAGCTTGAAGCGGCTTCTTCTACCAAATCTGGGCCAATTTTAGTGAAAAATTGGATTATAGCTTAATAAATTCAACTAAGTTTCATAAGTTTGTAAGAATGTAAATAAATGAATGAATGAATAAATAAAATGAAGAGACAAAAAGGTCCATCTTTTCCTTTTATTGCCAACTCATAAATGTAGAAGGAACAATGTAGAAATCATCAATGGATGCTAAAACCAGTATATTTGCAGAGTCTCAAAGTATTTACTTACAAAGGGAAAAACAGGAACTTGTTTATGGTTGAAGAAAACTGGCAGATAACCATAAAAAATCAACAGTAATATCACCAAAAACAGACAAACCAGTATGACGGGCTCTGGAAATGATTCACGGAGGGCACCCCTTCATGTCTGCGGTTCTCGTGCCCTCAAAATGCACAACCTGGTTCTAATCCTGGAGAAATATCACACAATCCAAATCGAGAGGCTTTCTCTAAAGGACCTGGCTTGTATCTTTTACAATTATCAAGGTCAAGAAACACAAATGATGGCTAGGGAATTGTTTCAGATTGAAAGGGGCTAAAGAAATACGACAGCTAAAAACATTATGTGATATAGGATTGGATCCTGCACTGGGGAAAAAACAAATAGCTGTCAAAGGACATTCTGTGATGATTAACGAGATGTGGATATAATCTGTGGACTAGATAATAGTATTACATCAATGCGAATTTTCTTGATTTTGGTAACTGTCCTGTAATTATGTAAGACCACAATGTTGTTCTTACAGAAGACACACTCAAAAATTTTGTTTATAAAGGAAAAAAGAGATGCCTCTCGCTGCCTTGGGAGAGGGGGCTGCAGCAGAGATAAGGAGGAAGCCGTAAGCCATTAGGAGGCTATTTTAATAATCCCAGGAAGAGACAAACAAGGCTCTGATTGGATGGCAGCTGTAGAAATGGTGAGAAATGGCTGTATTTTATTTGGAAAGTAGAAGCAAAAGGGTTTGCTGATGGATGGGCTGTGGGTGACAGAGCCAAGGGTTTCAGCCCGAGCAGCTGGGAGAATGGGGGGTGGGGAGGAGATGTCATTTAACCAAAAGAGGAAGATGGTGAGGGGGCGGGTTTGGGGGTGGGGAAGATCAGGATTTTAATGACTTATTACACATTGCAGCGCAATGGTTGTTCCTCAGGTATAGCTCCGATAATCCCATTTCCCTGGCTCATCAGGGAAATTCCACTTCCTCAATAGTTCACGTTACCAACAGAGGACCCAAGCGCTCTAACTTGGCTTTCAAGGTCTTCCTCAGCTTGGCCCCATCCCACTTCATGAAGGCAGCACTTGTTTTCCTCCTCACCATTCCTTTTGTTTCAATCTAACAGGGCTACTTGCAGTTAATATTAATTTTCCTCTTGTTCGTGTTTCCCAAAGCAGGGTCTGTATACCATTGTTGATATGAATGATTGGTGGGGATTGCACTGGCAGAAATATTTTTCTTTCGAGAGTTATATATTGAGCTTAATGTACATTAGAAAATGACATCACTGGTACATTAAAAACTAGCGATTTCATGAATACTATTAGTACAAGCCTTGGTAAAATAGTGGATCAGTTTGGAAAGTCAATATAAAGAAAAATATTTTGAATGTATGGTGTTTTGGAAATAAAAGTTATATAAGATACTACATAATAATACTACTAAGAGATGGCCAAAATGAGGAAGATGGAACATTAAACCTGAAGTTGGAGAAATATTGTAGTGTGAGACTATAATAAAAAATGCTTTTTATTACATAAAATTTTGAACATGCTCAAAACAGAGAGAATGCACCTGTCGTTCAGCTTAGACCTGCCTCGAGTCTCGTGAAGGTCCCTCTGGCTCACCACAGTCTACTCCAGCTTAGTCAACCTGGAGAACCCACAGGGATTCAGTGCCAAGAGTCCCTATTTAAAAATGAAAGGCTTTAAATACCCACCAAAGAATTTGAACTTGACCATTTGATAATGGGATGTTGGTGAAATTATCTGAATAAAGAAATGACAGAAGGGTTATATTTCAGTTTAGAAAAGACTGAAATAAGACTGAAAAAAGACTGAAATAAGACTACTTATTTAGGTAGTCAAAGAGTAGTATTATAAGGTATAATGGCTGAGCTGGTGGTTATAAATCTGGTATGTACATAATTTAAATAGCACTGATTATTAAGAGCCATGTCTTATTATAATGCAACTACGGCTCCAATCAGATCTTAGCAGGGGAAATGCTCACTTCCTCTTTATCATTGCAGACACACTGGGGAGAACACTGGGTGTGGAGTCAGGCAACTTCAAGGCTGTGTGAGTCTAGATCCATATTTTGCAATTTTCTAGCCAAGGCCACAGGTAAGTCAATTTAATTCTCTTGAGTTTTTGCTCCATTGTCTAAGCATTATTTCCTACAAAAATCTGATGAGATAATCATAGTTACTGCAATTATGATAACTGTCCAGGAGCATTCTGTTCCCTTTAGATGCACTGCTTTGGTTATTTGGCATTCTTTTATAATGCCTCTAACCCTCACATCCTTGCCCCAAGTCTGTTTATTTTACCTGGGTGAGTGAGGAGACAGGTAACGGTGGAGATGGACCTCAGCATCAATGAAAGAAGAGAGAAATAACAGGGATTTAAAACTGTGGCCTGCAGTCCTCTTGCTTCAGGGGAATCAGCAGGTTATTTTCTGTTGGTTCCTATTCTGCATTTGGAAAGAAATAAATCCTGATTGAGGGAGGGGATAATGTTGGTGATGTTCCTCCTTCAGCTGGCAGAGCTAAGAACACACTGAAATGGAGAGCAATAATTCTTCTGGCATGCTTCTTGCAGAAAAGTGGTGGGATCTTGTTGGGAATAGTTATGCCTTTGGAAAGGGAGAATTTCCTCAATTAAAGGACATAAAATATTAATGAGAATAAGCATTTGGTAAATTCAGGAAATCGACATCAGCTTGGGAATCCCAAAAGGGAGCTTGTTTTGTGGGGTAGAAAGACATTTTCCAGGGCTGACCTTTAGCAAAAGGAAACCTCCAGTTTTAAGTTTAAAAGCTCTGAAGGACTAATTCAAAGTGGAGAAGGGAAAATTATTTCCATGGGAATGCCTGCTAAGACATTTGCATATGGTAAACCAATTGCCTGTTGGCTGATGGGGTTTGAATTTTTGGACCGCTGCACTTTTTTTCATTTCTACCACTGAGTCAAATTATTCCCTAAATCAATCCCTATGGAATATGATGAAATAAATATAAGCCAAGTTGAACTTCCTGGATTAAATCTTCATTATATTTTAAGAGGATGCAGAGATACTACAGTTAGCAAGTAATTAAACAATTTTTTCATGACATAAAAAGAGCACAGAAAATATTTGGTAAGCTGTAAACTCAGCAAACAGTGCTCCTCTCTCATTATGTTTTGGAGCCTTTAGAAAGCTCCTGCGTAGCACTTGGTAGGAATAATGTCAATATAAACATTGCTGGGATAACCAATTGCCCAGATTCATCAGAGGTTGTCTTAATTTAGGTCAGACCAATCAAATTCAGTTTTGTGAATTCTAGAATTCATAGAGCTAAATGAATTGGAACAAAGATTGGGGATTTGACTTGATCTATTTAGAGAAGCATAGCTTAGCAGGACTTCACTCGGGAACCTTCACTCGGTCCAACCTTCAGCACTCTCCCCACGTCCCCAGTGGAGGCCAATTTCCCCTTAGCACTCTCTGGTCTTACAGTGTTTCCCCATCAACTTCCTCTTAAGTGAGTTGAAGCTCTGTAATGTAGCCAACCCACCCCAGACTGCCACTTTAGCTTGTCTCCCTTTGCCTCTTGACTTAAACTTGACTCTCCAGGATGATCCAATGACTGGTAGTTGGGCACATGACATGGTATTTGATGCAGGCCCTGCCTCTGGCCAGAAGCACCCTTGTGTGTGTCCTTTCTTCTTTTTTACCTGTTACATGTTAATTCCCATTCATCTGTCAAGAGAAACTTTGCACTTTCTTTCTTCTTATTATTATTTTTGAGACAGGGTCTCACTTTGTTGCCCAGGCTGGCCTGCAGTGGTGTGATCATAGCTCACTGTAATCTCCAACTCCTGGGCTTAAGCAATCCTCCTGCCTCAGCCTCCTGAGCAGCTAGGACTACGGGTGTGTGCCACTATGGCTGGTTAATTTTTTTATTTTTATTTTTGTGAAGACAGGGTCTTGCTATGTTGCCCAGGCTGATCTTGAACTTCTGGCCTCAAGCAGTCCTCCTGCTTTAGCCTCCCAAAGCATTGGGATTACAGGTGTGAGCCACCATGCCTGGCCAACTTGATAATTTTTCATGGACTGTTGAAGCCAAGACAGATCTTACCCTCCAGTGGCTTAGGCTCTAGGGGGGAGACAGGGGTTAAGGCGATGATGACAAGATAGTGTCATAATAATGTGTGCACAGGGGGCTATTGGAACTCAGACAATGGGCCCCTGCTTTGTGGACTGGTGTCTACCTTAATACACTGTCTTATAGCCAGCTTTTAGGTAAGATTTCTATTACTGCTTCTGTTGACTTCTTTTGCTTTGCTTTGTTTGGTTTATTTATTTATATTTTTCTTTTGGTGTACTTTCTTTTCTCTAATTTTCTATGAATCTTCGAGACAAAACACTTTACTTACTAAGCCTCCATTTCTTCATTGATAAGATGAGAGTGGGTTTGTAGTTGGTAAGTAAAGTTCCATCTAGACATAATTTTAACAACTCTGCGACCTTCAAAAGCTGCAAAAAGGAGGGATCCGTAGAACCAGGAAGCCCATGTGAGAGGACCTTACATAGGACTCTTCCTGTGTTCACTTTGGCTGATGCTCTGGAGCTGATAATGGCATCACAGGTGGCAGAGCACCTACCTAGGATATGCTAAGGACTGTGAAACTGGTTTTGTGACCTTCTGCTTATCACTCACCTCAAGGTTATGAAAGATGTCCAAGGCTGTTCAGAGAGAGATTGGAGAGTAAGAATTCCTTTGGCAAAGGCTGCAGCCTGGAGTCCTTTTGCTCATCCTGGGAGTGAGTAGGGGGTGAGTCCCTGCACCTTAAGCCAATGAAGGGGGCTCAGAGGGCTGAGTAAATATTCCCAGGAATTTTGGGAACATTGGATCTGGTGTTTGACCCCCTCCTATTTTAAATATAATGTTTTAGTAGAAAATATGAGGTACAATAAGGCCAACAGATTAGGAGATGATTGCCCCTGAAAAGTTAGTTTTTACTTTCAGTTTCCAAGAGGAGGGGGCATGTCACGCCACAGAAGACCACATGGGGAAGCACCGGGGTCATTGAATGGAGGCAGCGGAAGAAGGGACTGTGTTCGGGGGCCTTCATTGTGGTCCCCCTGGGAAGGAACAGGAGAGGCAGGGAAAACAGGCTCAGGATCGGCCAGTTTGAATGATGTCACTGGGCTCTGGGGCATGGGGGCCATCCCTAGCTGCCTGGTACCTGGCCCTGGGGTGATGAGGGCAGGTGGATAAGGGGCCTGGAGTACAAGAACCCCATACAGGAGGTGGTTGGGGCTGTGGACTCCAGATTGGTTGATTTCATTTGAAAAGCACCCTTGAGGGTGGATTGTTTACTGTCTCCATGATTGGCCAAGCCTGGGAGGGACAGTCCCTCCAGAGTCAGCAAGGCACCAGATGCCAAAGCACCAGAATTGCAGGAGGTAAAAGACATGGTTAATACACCAGCTGGGGAATTGTGAAGTCAACAGGCTGAGGATGGATCTGCACCCACTTGGTGGGAGGCAGAAAATGTGGCTGTGATGGGAATGCTTTCTATAATATTTATACCAACAATGGAACAATGAGCAGACTTTCTAGGGATTGAATGTTGAGCCCATGGCAGGGACTTTTCCTGAGATCATCTTAAAAGTATCTATCCCAGTAGAACCTCCTGGAGAGGCACAGGAACCTGAGAGGGGTTGAATGCTAGAAGCCTCATGCCCGTGGAGAAGTTGTAAGGGGACAGGGGCCGTAAGGATGGTCTCTGAAGGACCCACAAAAGACCCACGAAAGAGAAACTGGGATGCTGAGATGCCAAATATATAACAGGCCCCGCCAATTTAGACTTTTCTGCCCCTTCTCTCCTGTTATTTCCTCCTGGGACTGACGGCAGAAGGGAGAGAAACAGCAAGTAGCAGGTTGGGGAGGACATCGCACAGTAGAAGGAAGCATTCTTTCCCTCCCTCTACCCCAGCACCCTCAGGGATTGGGTTTGGGGGGCATGGGAGGGGAAGAAGTTTCCACTGTATAGGAGTTTGGATGTACTATTAGTCTGGACTGGTGTTGAGTGATTCTTAGACTTGATTACACTTGATACTGTCAAGGAGAGCTTAAGCAAGCTGTGGGATCTGTCCAAGGTTTCATCTAGCGGCAGGGTGGTCCCAGGGTGGGTTTGAGGAGGTGCTGGTGAAAGAATGAAGTTG
This sequence comes from Lepilemur ruficaudatus, assembly GCA_963574885.1. NCBI lineage: Eukaryota > Metazoa > Chordata > Mammalia > Primates > Lepilemuridae > Lepilemur > Lepilemur ruficaudatus. The sequence goes on along the minus strand of CAUYRT010034317.1, from coordinate 8,754 downwards.
TGTTTTGGTTCCCTCCAGTTGTGTTCCACTCATTCCATAAACCTGCTATATAAGCAGAAAGAATGAAGAAGGCCAGTCCAACAAAGTTTATTTACCCTGTGCACAGAGCAGGATCTTAGGAACTGGAGGAATCAGAATGAAGTAGGCAGAGGGTCTGTTCTTCAAGTGTTAACAGTTTAAAGGAGGGAAAGAACAGGTCAGTCAGTGCAGCAGCCTGGCTCCTACAGGTCTTCCTGTCACCCTGGTTTCTCCCCACTCAGGCCCGCCTTACCCTACCGCGAGAGTTAGGAGCCCAAGGTATAGACCTGTTGATTAAAGACCCTGGGCACTATTTGCGGCCCACGGCATGATCCCTCGTTCTGTGCACCTGTGCTCAGTGGACGCAGCTCAGGAGACTTAGACACACGCAGGTGTGAAACATTTTGATTCCAGGTCAATTACTCAACCATTCAAGGCCCAGCTTCCTAATCGCTAAGTGGAGATGATAAAGTCTACACCCTGGACTTGTCGTGAGAATTAAAGGAGCTATTTGTTAAGGTTTACCAGAGTGCCTTCACAGCGAATGCTTCATACATGTGAGCTATTGTTATCATCATCTGTATCAACTGGGCCCTCCCCCCTTCACTGGCCTTTCCCTGCAAGTATCTGACACCTACTGGATGGGTTTCAAAGACTGCAGTCCACAGACTATCTTTATAGTTAGATGCTTCTATAGGGAAAGAAATGTAAAAAAAAAAGAAAAGAAAATTTAAAGTAAACCAAGGAGTAGTACATGACATCATTCTTAATAAAATAGAGTTAAGGAGTCCAACTGGAAAGGTTGATGGCTTTGTAGTAACTTTGTGTGTGTGTGTGTGTGTGAGTATACCAGTGAGATTAGGGTGTGTCAAAGACATTTATATTTTGCAGAAGGGAGTGATTTAACTTTTCCTTTGTGTAGGATGTCCATAAAGCTAATTATAGCTGGGATTTATAACAGCTAATCAATTTAGTGAAATGGAAAGACACTTGAAAGAATTAAAAAGCAACGATGTGGTCATTTGGAATTCTTTCATCAAATACTCTTCAACTGCACTGCTGATCTGATCTATGAGAACTGGTTTCCCCAGAGGTAATTCTGAGGCACTTGATGTTTTGTTTTGTTTTCTAGTGTGATCAGTGAAAATATTGCATCTCCAACAGCTTGTTTGGGTCTTTATGACAAGGTCTATCTCTTTTACTTTAAAAAAAATCTATCCATATATTTTGGGGATTCTATGGTAATTATTTAATAATTATTTATTTACTTTGCCTTGTAAATGGCCCTTATATGATCAACACAAGTTTAAAAGAAACTCATGGTACTTTTAGCATTAATCCTTTTGCACATAGTCTTTGAACATAACTATTTAAAAATTGGCCATCTGTATATTTATTAACTAGAACAGTCCATCCTCAAGTCCTGCCATGTAACAGGGAGTTCCCTGCGTTCTTTTTACTGTTACGGCCCATATGAGACCCGATGAGTAAGTGGGATCCGTTCTCAGACACATCTTAGCATTTGGAGTCACACAGATTCTGAAATTCAGAGTTAATACTTCATTTTAAATTCTGATGTGGAAATATGTGCCCACTGAGAATTTGACTGGGTTTGTTTGTAGAAAATAAATATTAATTTTGTTAAACTGAATGCATTTGCATTTATTTACCAAAATTACCACCAGCTTGCTTCTCAAAAGACAAATAGAGGCAAATTCTCCTCAGTTTGTGACTTTTCTATTTCTTTCAGGGATGTTTTTCATAGACCCTCCTGTGTATATGTGTATGTGTGTGTATGTTTGTGTGTGTATATATGTGTGTGCTATACATACACCCACACATATATATGATTTTGAGGGGTATCAGTTGGCATGTCAATTGAAATGAGAGAGCTCTTAGATATTCTTTTTGGCTGATTTTCATTGCATTGTCTGAGTAGGGGACCGACCTGGTGGGACAATTTGTCGAACACACACAAGACACAATATAAAGCCAAAGCTTGACTGGTTTGACGGGTAAAGCAGAACAAGCCACTTTTGGATTCAGACCATTTGCTATTATACTTAGAGAGCAAAAGGAAAAATAGCTGAAGGTACTCAGCTCCCTGTGGACCCTGCCCCACACACTGGAAAGGACAACACGGGAACCAAAGGGGCCAGACAACTTCAACACAAGTCATGGGACTCCCTGTAGCTAAGGAGCCAATTCTAAACTGCGGCTAAATGGATTTACATCCTGCATCTCTACTTTGAGGGAGGCAGGCCAGAAATCCTCATACTCATTGGGACCTGGGAGGCAGTGAGGAACTGCCTGTGACAGCCCCCAGGGGAGAAAGGGAGGTGAGTGGGCAATGGCCTCAGAGCAGCTCTCGAGCCTCCCCTGCTCCCATGTGCAGGGAGGATTGTGAGACATTCTGTGAAGACTCAGATGAGTGCTGCAGGTCAAGCCTTTGGCCGCCTGGCCTGTGTGGACACGTGCAAGGCCACCAGGATGCCATGGTGGAGCCGTTCCCCTGCACCGTCCTTTTGAAGCAGCCATCCCCTGTGACAGTCAAGCGAGAGAGACTGGAGCAGGGACTCTTTCATTCCATTTTGAAGACTCTGGCTTGTCACGCTTCCCCAAAGTTCTCATAGCTGCTTGGAATCCGCAGTCAGGTTTTCTTATGGACAGATCTCAGTTACTCGCTCGGAGAGCTTATGTCCGTCCACTTGACCACTTGTTACACTTCAGCCCAAGAGGATGCTCAATTTATTAAGAAAGTAGAGCACTCCGAGTGCTTTGTGGCAGATTTTGCACTATGAGGCTTTAGTTGGTGAGCACAGCCTTGCAGTTCAGCACTCAGACTCTGCAGTTGGACTGTTCTGCCATTTACTAGCAGGATAAACTTGAGCCAGTTATTTAATCTCTGTAGGTCTCCATTATCTCATCCAGCAGCCTGAGAAACTTGTACTAAGTAAGTAGTACTGGTTACCTGCTTAGAATGGCATCTGATATGTGGTAAAACTCGTGACAGGGAGCCCTGTATATTATTGAGAATATACTGTGGTGTCAGCTCTCTACTGAGCACTTGGGCTAGGGGAGAAAGACAAGGGAAAAAGGCCCAAACATTGTTAATTTGCCATGTAGTTGAATGAACTGAACATGGACAAACAGTTACAAAATACTCTACCAATGATCTTCGACCATGGTCTTTGCAAAGCAGAGATCAATGGTCATAAAATTCTTCCTTCACTTGGGCTATGTTTGCTTGCAGCTCTGAGTTGGCCCAGTGACGTGTGGCGAAAGAGCCATCCAGTAAAAGCCACCGCCAAAGCGTGCTACTCACCAAATCTCTCCGGATGATGGTCTGGGCCAGGCACCCTTCACACACCTTCCTTTCCCTTTCCCAGCCCAGCCTGAGGAGTGCCTGCACAACTGGTGTGATCATTTCGACCGAAACAACTGGTCATTTCACGTCCTATGGGATGCTTGCTGAGGACATTAAACACAGGTGTGTGGGGATAGAGGGTGAACACATAGCCATTTTCCAATTAGCCCCTCGGTTCCCTGAAATCCAATCATATGGAGTGAACCAGACGCCCCTGTCTGGAGCTCTGTATTCAACTCAGGATCCAACTCTCAGTGGAAAATTAAAAACAAAGTCATTATTATATATTAGATTTATTAAAAATGCAACTATTACCAAGAGCCTGTGGGCATGTGTGGAAAATGCCGTAATTAAATTAAATTAAATCAAATCCAGCAGTTAGAAGTAACATTTTCCACCAAGGAGGAGGAGGAGGAAGGAAAAAAAAAAAGCCCATCAGAGAATTCCAAACCAGAAAAGTGCAAGAAGTGGCCAGGATTCTTCTAGGAGAAGGAAGATGTTATAACTGTTATTATTATTATTATTGCTGCCCTGAGATAATGGAAAAGTAATATATAAATTTGGAACAAGGTTGGAACTTTCCAGGCATTGGGAAATGATGTTTATTTGGAAGAAGGTGAATAACATTAAAACCAGAAATGGAATGGCTACTATTATACAGGGAGAGTTTATTTGTAGTGATTATCTAGAGTCATTATTCAAATAGTGGCTATCGGATCAGTGGGAAAGCAGTGCTCTTTCAATGTTGCCAAGGTTAGGGGAGGGTAAAATCGTCTGCTGGCAGATTCGACTGTCATGCTTTATTGCTGGAAGAATTGGGGTCATGTTGAGATGCTAGGTGATGGATAAGTCTGGAGCTTCACTCCTGTATTTAAGCAAGGCTATGTTTCTCATTTCCATGCACATGTGGTATGAGGATGGCGGAGAAAAGAAGGTAGAGAGTTAGTGAAATGACTCCACATATATCTATACTTTGTTTTTTCCTGTTTTGAAATGTGTTGCTACAAAGAGGTTGCATGGTCCCAGCAAAGGCCTCTAAGTATGTCCCTATGTCCCATAGGAGGCAGAAGGCTCTTCTAGCTGGTTGGATTGCTAGATTAAACTTGTGTTTCTTGACTTGTTGACTTCTTCTACAAGAGCAGTATGGGATACAACTGTGCTGCTTTTTCAAAAATTAGGACAGTTCTGGGGTATGTTTAACAAATGACGTGGTCCCAGGCAGCTTGAGGGTGAGGTCAAAGCACAGTCAGTACTTCGGGGGTGGCAACTCCCCAAAATGCATGGCCAGAGGAATCTCCTGGCAGGAGCAACCAAAGCAATCACTATCCTCGAGGTTGGTGGTCATGGACTGTCTGGCTACCAGAAATGTTCCATTAGTTTTGCTTCAGAAACTTTTGTCCCGTATCTGGGGAATTTGTTATCCTGAATTCCACTGAGGATGTGTCTTTGCTCCCAACTGGCTTGTTCTGATTTGGTTGGACTTAATGATCAATTTGAACATCAGATTTGATTGATTTATACTTGGTCAAATAATCTCATTTGTGTCAAAATGATGGGACCGCTTGTTTGAAGGTGACCCTAGGATGTCACTAGGCCCAACTAGAGATTTTGAGTGAAAGCTCTGAGGCCCAGAAAGAATCCTTCCTTTCGTCATTCTGTACGAGGCCTATTTTACTTTGCTCAGGAGGGAAGCTTGTGAGGACTTTGAATGATTTTAGGATGTTTTGCAATGGTCAGCTCATTGATTGCAGTTCTGAAAGTCTTGAGCAATGGGAGAGATGGTGAATTCTGGTATCCAGACTGGCCAACCTGTAGTTGGCGAGGCTCTTTGGCTCTGCGGTGGAGCTAAGTTTGTCTCTGGCTGTGAAAAAAAACTTCCCCAGTTTACATAAAAGGGATTCGTTCATCCCCTGCAATCCCCCATGGGAAGGATTGGAGGAATCAGAGCCTTATTTAACATAATGTATTTAAATGGACACACTCCACACCTCTTACCTACATAGAACCCAAGTGTCAAACACTGAGCCTTGAATAGGTCTGTTTTCATTCCCATGCAGGTTTTCACAGAGTGTCACTGTCAGGGTGAGGAGGTCTGCCTGGTCACTTTCATCCAAGCCCTGGCTACGAAGAAAGTTTTTAATTTTTCTTGAATCTTTGCCAAGTGGCGGAAGTCAAGTGTTGGTGTGCCAGGGAAATCAGATACTTATCATCGTTTTTATCTGCTTGGGTCAGATTGGTAAAACCACTTGAGAAGCCAACCACCTGCCACACAGAGCAGAGAAAAGAATTGGCTTTAAAACTGTATCATTTGCTGGTTGAGTCTTTGGAAAACTGCAAACTATTCTTAGAAATTCCTTTGTAATATGTCCCCTGTTTCTCTCCACAAAAAAGTAGGGAAGATGAGAAGATAACATCAGGGAAAATAAATTATGTTCCTTTTTACTATTTTTTTCTACCTATATTTCTAATGCTAATAATATAAACGATGGGAAGGAATTGTAAATGTGGCACGATGGCCTTTTGTGTGTGATTTGCTCTCTGATGCCCCTGCAAAGTCAGATTGCCAGAAGCAAACTGGGGTTCTGACACTGAAGTATAGGCGTGGAGAGGAATCGCAGAGAATTCCCAGCACATTAGAATGCACATTAGAAATTGTGCATTCTAAGGATGTGCACAATTTGCAAAATATACTGATAGGATTTTCGGGTTGTGGCATCTCCATTTCCACTGTGGTGCGTGTGGTTGAACTGGATGCAGTTTGTAGGAGCGCAGCCTGAACACGGCCCTTTTCCGTGGTCAGCCACCCGGCTCTCCAGAGCAGCTGCTGGGCTGCCTTCTCAGACGGGGGGAAAGAGGGAGTTGCGGGGTGCAGCGTGGTTTGAGAAAATCAACGTGGCAGTGGCAGGATGAGATGAAGAGTGAGGAGAAGTCCAAATAATGTTCAAAACAGACACTGACTCTGTACAAGTCTAGATTGCAATAAGGGGAAAATATATTATTGCTAATTCATTGGGTTTGCTGTTATTTCTGGATATCCAATTTCAGTAAAGGCTTTGCAGTGAAATGGCAACAGAACATACAAATATCACCGACCAGCGTTCATGCTAAGCATGATTGCCTGTGAAATGGTTCTGATAAGGTGGAAAGCAGAGCTGGTCTATGCAAGCGTGAACACAGCTTAGACAATTTATATGCATTTTCTTTGTATTAGGCCATTTATCAGAAAGTGTGAACATGGGCTCTGGTTTTGCTTCTCAGTCCTATGAAGGAGAAATGGAATATGGTGAAGAGAATAGATTTGAATCAACACATCTATAATAAGTTTGAGTCCCAGCTCTGTCGCTGATTAGCTGTTGAATGCTGAGCATGTCGCGTAAACTGCACAGCCTTGGTTTCCTTATCTTCAAACCAAGGAGAATAACAGTTCTTACCTTATGTACAGTTGTGAGGATTAAATGAAATGATGGATCAAAAGCACTAATTTTTATTTTTTATCATAATTGACAGTAGGAAATACATGTTTTTACAGTACTGCTTGCTGTTCCTAGATGTACACACACACACAGAGACACATACAACTTTACCAAACATGTCATGAAACCAGCCTTACTCTTATTATGTGTTATGCACTCTGGTATTTTCTATTCTATTTCACATTTTCAAAAATTCCAGTCACGACCCACTAAATTAATTTTACAACCCACGGAAGGGTCGTGACCCATAGTTTGAAAAGCATGGATCCAGCACAGAGCACAGTGTCTGGTACACAGTCATTGATCTGTGAGGAATAAACACTGCTCTGGGGAGGGAATGATGTCATGTAATAGGTTTACTGAGGCATAATTCTTTGGCCAGAGGAAGTTGTAATAAAACACTAAAAGTTTCTTAATGAGAATAGCATGAAGGTTGCCAATATGATAAAAGCACTTTCTCCTTGTCTTCCTCCTTCTTCTGATTAAGGCACAAAATGGAAAAAAAAATGAAGCAAAGAGATTGGAAAAAATTAAAAAACAAAACATTATTATCTTTTCCTTAAGATAATTTAATTAATTTTTCCTAACTTACAGACTGATTTCAGAATGGTTAATAATTGACAATTTTGGACAACAAATATTGAAAAGAGGGAGAATACCCAAGGAAGCTGTTTACATATTGTTAATGAACATTTAACTAAAAGTAGAAAAAGGTGGGGCCTGCTGAGTTTCTATCCTGTAGATGATGGTAGAACATCTTTTTCTCTTCTCTTTCCTTCCGCAGAAACGAGTAGAAAATTAATTCAGGGTGAAGGTGATGATACAGGCATATATAGTGTATTGGTTTTCTATTGCTGCTGTAACAAATTGCCACCAATGCTTAAAACAATGGAAATCTGTTATCTCACGGTTTCTGTGGGGCAGAGGTCTGGGCACCTCCTGGCTCAATGGGTACCCCTGCTCTGAGTCTCACGAGGCTGAATCAGCATGCTGGTGTTGGCAGGGCTGCTTTCCTTCCTGGAGTCTCTGGGGTTGCATCCACTGCCCAGCTCGTTCAGGTTGATGGCCCGGATTCGGTTCCCTGCGGTTGTAGGACTGGGGTCCCCGCTTTCTGGCTGCGTGTTGCTCCTAGAGGCTGCCTAAGTTCCTCCTCCTGCCCGCCATGTGTCCCGCTCCAGCAACCGTGATGGGGGCCCTCTTACCCTTTGCATCTATCTGACTTCCTCTTCTGCCCATGTCCCTCTCATTCTAGCTGAAGAATTTACTCTGCTTTTAGGGGCTCATGTAATGAGATTGGACCTACCCAGGTAACCCAGCAAAGTCTCTTTTGCCACATGATGTAATATAGTCACAGGATCCAGTGACTAGGGTGTGGGTATTTTTGGAGGGCCATTATTTGGACTACTATACATGGTCTGGAAATTGAAATTATTTTATCTTCAGAGAAGAGCTTTTACTTTTATTTATTTATTTAGAGACAGGGGCTCATTCTGTCACCCAGGCTGAGGTGCAGTGGTACAATCATAGTTCCCCTCACTGCATCTTCAAACTCCTGGGCTCAAGCGATCCTCTTGCCTCAGCTTCCTGAGTAGCTGGGACTACAGGTGCGCCACCACACCCAGCTAATTTTTTTTTTCTTTTTCTTTTAGGAGAGATGGGGTCTTGCTATGCTGTCCAGGCTGGTCTTGAACTTCTGGGCCCAAGTGATCCTCCTATCTTGGCCTCTCAAAGTGTTGGGATTATAGCACTGGGATTTTTTTTTTTTATTAGGGAAGAGCTATTATTGTCATCAGATTTTTCATGGCTCTTAAATAACTAGAGTTATTGAATGAATCTTGAAATTATAGAATTTTGGAGGTAGAAGGCATCTGAAGACTCAGGAGACTCAACGTCCTT
>CAUYRT010034315.1:0-64899 GCA_963574885.1 Lepilemur ruficaudatus | reverse complement strand
TCCAAAAAAAATGGAAACTATTTGTTCATTTCACAGTTAACTAAGCTTTTAATGACTTTGCTATGTCTGCTTTTTGTTGGAAAGCATTTGAATATTTGGTTGCAGCATGGAGGTCCTCAGTTTCAGTTGATCCTCTAGATGGGTATCAGTCATTTGTGACCTTAAGGGCATCTTGATTTGGGTTAGGTAGGAGAATGTAGATTCGCAGCAACACATGGTTGAAAAGCAAGAAAGCATTCTTCGGGCATGTTGCCGAAGGCGTGGGTATTCTACTGCATGTTTCCATATTTCAATTAGATCTTTCTTAATATGAAACAATGACTTTAAAAATGTCATCTACTGAGAACTCAATCAATTCCATCTGTAGTTCTTTAGGTGTCTTGGTGATATCAACTGGGTGAGACTGAAATGCTAATTTGAATGTAATGTCATGATTCTCAAACTTTCACTGCATTCTCCAATTAATAGGTCCATAACAGCTGCATATTCTTCAAATGATTCGCAAATATTATCCTGCTCATCAATGACCTTTGTTAACTGGGAAAAACATTCATTCAAAATTTCTTTTTGAAGAAGTGTTTTGACACAAGGTAGTTTTTTCCAAAAAGCTTGCATTTTTTGCCACATATCATATATAGACTTAGTTTTACCTTGTAAAGAAATAGTCAGGTCATTTTGATTTGACATGGTATCACAAAGAAATACTGCATTCCTATATGTTTCAATAATTCATATTACTGATTCTGTTCTTCATAAAATTTAACTATCTGTTCTCACAGAGAGAAAAATGTGGCTAACACCTGTCCCTGTGATAGCCAACACACTTTAGAATGATAAGGCAAATCCACATTGAATATCTCATCCTTCAACTTTAGCTTGTTACAAAACTGACAATGTCCTGTTGCATTTGCATATAGTTTCGAATATAGTTAACAATACTTATAACTTGTTGCAAAGTGTCATTTAATATGGTAGCTTCAGCAGAGATTCTGCTGATGCAAGATACAATGAAAAGAAACCAGAGCATCTGGATCTGTTAATACTTTTTTTATCTGTGCAATAAACCCTTCATGTTTTCCTGTCATGGAAGGTGCACCATCTGTACACACAGTCACTACATTTACCAAATTAAGTCTAACTTCATGACATTTTTCTTGAAAGTTGTTGAAAATATCTATTCCCCATTTTATGTTAGCAAAAGTGGCCAAAGAAAGAAACTCTTTGTAGAAAAGAAAATCTTCTGTTATGACCCAAATGAAGTATAAAATCTGTGCAGTAGTCAGTAGTATCAATTGATTCATCCAAAGCTACCGAATTATATGTGTGTGTGTGTATATATATATATAGTTTCTCTTTAAAGTACTGCATGAAGTTGTTCTGTTAAGTTGAAGGCTAATTCATGCTGCCGATCAGTCATGGTTCTCCTTGAAAGAGGCAGCTGTTTGTACTTTGAAACGTTACTGGGGTTTAAGCATCCTACAGCTTCAACTATGCATTCTTTCACAATTTCTGCATCACTGAATGGCTTCCTTTTTTTTCCTGAGTATATAAGCTACTTTATAATTTGTTTCAGTGGCATTATCTCTAGATCTTATTACTGCTGAAAGAACTGCTTTTGCTTTTCATCTTTTAATTTCTGCAATACCTTTCACAGCTCTCCCTCTAATTTAAAATATTTGTGGTCCTTATGAGAATTATAATGCTGATGAGCACTGAATTTCTTTAATGTTGATATTGCAGTACCACAAAGCAAGCAAATCACCTTATCTTTAGCACAAAAAAGATAATACTGCAATTCCTAATCCTCATTAAAAAATCTACTTTCTTCCTTCACCATTCTCTTCGTCTTATTTGACATGATGGGCTCTTAAGCAGACAGAATTAAAAAATACTCTCGAGCTGTACAACTATTCACAAATTCCGCCTCGAACAGAAATACAGTGCACCATTGCCAAAAGCTGATAACAGACTGGCATACTCAACCCCCATAAACTCTCGCCAACCAGCTTCGTGTGGTAGTGGTGCCAGTCAGGTGGAGGAAGTCAGAACTAAATCGTAAGCGTAGCAGCTGTCAATTTAGCCCTCATGGCTTACTAATATTCTAATTGTGCCAGTCAATACTGAAGGATTATTTCATTGAAACTTACTTTATTCTTTGGTAGTTTAAATATGTTCATTTTAAAAATAAAATATGAAAGACAAACAAAAATGTATTAATAAAAATATAAGGATTTGTCCTGTAAAATCTGGATTCAGTCAAAAAGCCACACTTAAGAACCTAGAAGGCCACATGTGGCCTTAAGGCCGCAGGTTCCCCAGCCCCGTGTTAAGCTGTTATCTGCCCTATTCATTACTATATTACCAGGCAGCATGCCTTCAAATGAGTGCCCAAAACACAGCTTCAAATTATTTATATATATGTCTAACAACCACAGCACATATTATTTGTAGGCATGGTTCTAAACGTGTATGCACTCTCTATACATACATATATGTTAACCACTATAATCACTATGATCCTGAGAGATTAACTTCATTTTACAGTGATACTATCAATACCCCTATTTTATATTGGAAACACACCTAGCAAGCAGAGGAGCTGTGATTGAAATTGAGGTAATCTGGCTCTACAGGGCTCTTAACCATGACACTAAACTACCTAACACTGACATAAGGATTTCTACAAGGGTCACAAGTCATCCAACGACTCACCTGAACACCACTTTCTTATGGTATTTAAGTAACTATTTGAGTAACATTTACCTAAGTCCAGTGCTAACAGCAGATAACTCCATCTCTTTTATTAATAGTTTTGTCCTAAGGGCGGCTAGGTGGTGGCAGTGGCACAGGTGTCTAAGTCTGGGAGAAGCCTCATTTTTCTGGGTTTTTCCAGCCAAAGGAACAAGGAAAGGGGGACCCTGCAGGCAGAAGGATAAGGGGAAAATTCTGGAAAGGAGAGAGTCTGATGAAGGGGATTCCTTTATTCTCTATGTGAGCTGATACAAGTCCTAGCTGAGCTATACAAGCATTCAGCTAGCATAGGATAGACCCAGAGCTGTACAGCAAAGGCTTTGAAAACTGAACTGAGGCTGGACTATCATTCCCAAAAGGCAAGATGAAATTTACGGTTTGAACACAATGGGCTGTTTGCTAAAACAAAACAAAAACAAAGCAACATTCTCCAGAGGATTACTGCAGGACCCAGAATCCACACAACATAATACTGTCCAGGATAGTCCAAAATTAGTGGACATACAAAGAAAGCACCAGGAAATGCAGCCAATTCTCAAGGGTAAAGACAATAACTGCCAACCCCAAGATAACCCATATACTGGAATTATCAAGGACTTTAAAACAGCTATTATAACTATGCTCCATGGAGAAAAAATAAACACTTCTGAAATAAATAAAAAGACTTAAGTTCTCAGCAGAGAAACAGTAACTATAAAAAGAAATGGAAATTTAAGAACTAAAAACTACAGTGTCTAAAACAAGGACTCAATAACAGAATAGAAATGCAAAGGAATGAGCTGAATGAATGTGAAGCTAAATGTACAATCTGAATCTAATCATAAAGAAATACCAGACAAACCCACATTGAGAAACATTTTAAAACAAAACCTATAATCCTTAAAAAGTATCAAAGTCATGAAAGTCAATATAAGACCTTCTAGGTTGAAGGAGTCTAAAAAGGCATTACAATTAAATGCAACACAGAATTCTGAATTGAATTCTTTTGTTACAAAGGAAATTGCTGTGCAAACTGGCAAAACTTGAAGAGGGTCTGAGGTTAGAAGGTAGTAATATTGCAAGGTTAATTTCCTGATTTTTTGATGGATTATGTACTTGGAACGTTTCTGAAAGTTTGAGATTGTTTTTTTAAAAAGTTACCTACAAAATTAATTTACAGCACCTAAACTAGCAGATAAGCAATGCAGTATTCCTTTCAAATGAAAACCAATATGTATTTTCACCTCTTCTGTTTTTAAGATTCTGCTTCATTATTTCAGAGATTTTCAGTCACCTTTGATTGATATCTGCATAACCAACACAGTAACCACTATTCAGCTTCTCAGTTGCAATGGCCACAATCTTAAGTGCTCAATGGTCACATATCGCTATTAGCTACTGTGTTAGACAGTGCAGATACAGAACATTTCCATCATCACAGAAATATCTACTGAACAGCACTGATCTCAAGGATGAGAGGCCAAGTGATACAACAACTAAAGGCCAAAGAGTCAGATGAACTTATCTACAACTTACCTATAATACTTAGCAAGTGCTCTGACACTTAACAAGTCATGTAACTTCTCTAGAGCCCCATATTCATTTCTATAAAATGTATTAATACACCCAACACTGCAAGGCTACTGAAAAGATCAAATGAAATGTATATAAAATGTCGACAACAGAGTGGCTGACACATAGTAAATACTTGATAAACATTAGCTCTTTCTGAAATGTTGGTGGATAATTTTTTACACTTTGATCTCAGTACTTTTAGATCTAGTTAAGCAATTACAGGAGTATCAGTTGGAAAATAAGCAGCTTACTGTTCTGCTTGCTCAGAAGACCAATGAGCTCCATGTGGTTATAGCCAACAAAAAATTTTTTAGTTCTACCTTATTAAATTCTCATCAACAGTTAACCCTAATACTATCCCCTTGGAGCACTCTTCTTCCTTTGGTTTCTGTAACCCCACTCACCTACTGCTTCTTATATTCTTTGGGAGCTTACACTCTTCCAGCAAACTTTTTTTTTTAATGTCAGAGGTCATTGTGGTTCCACTGAAGGCTCTCTCCCCAGCCCCTCCCCCAATTCATATTCCCTCCCCTAAGCAATTTCACCCATATCTACAGTTTCAATAACCAATGTAGGTAAGTCCAATTTTCTATTCCCAGTCCATACCCCTCCTCTGAATTTCAGACCTATATATCTAATTGCCTACAGAAATTTCTACCTGAAAGCTCCAAAGGTATTAATACTTCAAGTCCCACGTGACAAAATCAAAAAGAACTTTGGTTCTTATATGGCACCACCATCAACCTAGCTGTGGTAAGCCAAGAGTCATCTTTGAAATTTCCTTCTCCCTCACCTTCAATCAACTAATGTCTGTTGATCTCAAATCCCATGCATTTAGCCCATCTCCACAATTCTCATCTTAATTCAAGTTATCCTCATCTCTTCCAGACTACTGCAAAAGCCTCCTAAGTTATCCTCCCAGATCCACTCTTGCTGCCTCTCCTCTTTCACTACCTATCAACACAATCCCAGTTCTGCCTTCCGAACTACCAAAAATAAATCTAATAAGGCTTCCAAATGACATTTTAAACTATAAGACGGTTATGCCACTCTACTCTTAAAGCATTCTTAGTTCCTTCCACATGACAAAAGACAGTTTCATGGTCACATTACCATCATACTCTCCTTTAAAAATATAGACCCCTGAACTGAACATAGTCCACATGTACAGATATAAGTAACTTGGTAGTTTATGCAACAAACTAAAGTTTCAAACAACAATTACTATTTTTAACGTTTATAGCCAAAAGTTTGTTAATCCATTAAATAATCATTAAGTACCTACTACTACATGTCAGGAATTGTTCAGGTGTTTAAAGCACAAAACAGTGACCAAAACTGACAAGCTCTGATCTCACAGAAGTTGCATTAAAGGAAAAATACAATAAACTTAAGATAGTAAATTATACAGTATGTCAAAAAGTGGTAAATGCTATGGAGAAAAATGCTGGGTAAAAAGAGATAGGAAAAGTAAGAGGATGGGCTGCTATTTTATACAGAATAGTCATGAGGCTGGACAAAGGGCAAGGAGATGAAGTCAGCGAGGAGATTCCTATCACTCAGAACGCTTTTAGATCATAGTAAGGCCAACTTTACTATGACTGACAAGGGAAGCCATTTGGGAAGAGAAGTGACATGATCTGACATTTTATCAGGATCACTCTGGTTATTGAGTGTTAAAGACTGTATCAGGCAAAGGTCATAGTGACTTTTTAGCAAGTTATTTTGTAAGCAAGAGATGATGATAATGTTTTTACATTTTATTTTGAATTTTTATATGCCTAAGTACTAGGAATTTATAAAGCTCCAACTTAAAAAAAATATAATGCAAAGATGAGTTCAGAAATAGCAACAGAATGATACCAGATATTTTAACTCTGGGCTCTACTCCGTGCTACTAACAGTTATTACTGTTTAGATATAAGCAAGATGCAAGGCTATTAATTTATTCTTGGAGACAGGATATAATTAAGTATTTGTGTTTTAAATTTCTTTACTTCACTGAGCAACATAAGATCCAATTGACATCATTAAAAGACGAGAGCAGATGATGGGAGAGCTTGCTAAAGGAAAGTTAAAATGAAAATTACTCTACAGCTGACTTTCTTTTTATTACTTTTATGTCTGCCACCCTCTTTAAGGTTTTACAACTATCTCTCTGATGTACCTAAAAAGTTCAGTATTAAGTTGGTGGGTAGTATAATACTGTACTTTCTTATTACTAAAAGATGCTATTGATGATGAATCAACAGCATCATATAACTGCACTGATTCATCCTATCTCTGCTGATTAAGAGCACAGGTTTTCAAGAATATTGCCTAAGCCCTAGTTAGTGCCCAAAAGATGATGGATAAGCTAAGTAACCCCTGAAAAGTTCCCATCTTAACCCAGTGGCCCCATTATCACATGTAGATATTAACAACAACAAAAAATTCTGCTTAACATTTTCTCCACCACACACGCTTTCAGGCAGCATATTTGAACGTTTTTACATTTTCTTCTATGGTTTTCTTCCCCCTGAACATAAGTGAAGAATGTCTTTACAGCGTAAGTATACTCACAGTAAGCAAACACTCCAATTTTATCCTACAGAAACCTTAGAATGTACTCATATTCTCAGGCAAAAGTCACTATCTGAATGTGAAATGGAATGACTGACTGCATAAATACAATATAAATAAATTCATTTTATCTTTAATAGGATGGTATAAAACAAAAGAAATCCAAAGACAGTTTCAAAATTTCATTTTACCTGCCCAATCAATAAAAACAACAACAAAAACAAAGGCCCACAAACTTTCTCTGCAGCTTTTAACCAACAGCAAAACAGTGAGATGATTAAGCCAACTGCCAAAGAAGCAGGAAAGAGAAAGCAACCCATCTGGAAAGAGTTTTGATTACATACCAGGATTTTAATACAATTACCAATAAAATACAAAACCAAGTTATTCAAGAACGTACTGCCTTCAGGCCAGGCGCGGTGGCTCACGCCTGTCATCCTAGCACTCTGGGAGGCGGAGGCGGGAGGACTGCTCAATGTCAGGAGTTCAAGACCAGCCTGAGCAAGAGCAAGAAAGACCCTGTCTCTACCAAAAATAGAAAGAAAATAGTTAGACAACTAAAAATATATATAGAAAAAATTAGGCGAGCATGGTGGCACGTGCCTGTAGTCCCAGCTACTTGGGAGGCTGAGGCAGGAGGATTGCTTGAGCCCAGGAGTTTGAGGTTGCTGTGAGCTAGGCTGACGCCACGGCACTTAGTCTAGCCCAGGCAACAGAGTGAGATTCTGTCTCAAAAAAAAAAAAAAAAAAAAAGAACTTATTGCCTTCAATATTATGCTGCTGAGGTAGTTAACTGCATGAATTTTTCTTTTAAAATAAGAAAATAATGCATTTATTAATATGCTTTCTCCAAAATTTGAGAGAAATTCACACAATGGAGAAATATAAGATCAGCATGTTACTGACCAATACCACTAGCCAAAGCATCATATCAAAAACTTTTTCATCAGTTTTGCTTAAATATCTTAGTTCACCGGTAATACGAGGATGTTTGCTAAAATATCATCCAAAATGATAGAAAAACACTCAGCTCTTAGACACTATGTAACACAGGACTGAAACATATTGAGAGGGATTTCAAAATTCAACATTTGAATCTGCTAATATTTTAATCAAGTACTCTAAATCAGAAGTCTACTTTTAAAAAAAAATTTTCAAAATACATGTAAGTGGCAAGACCGCCAGCCGTCTATAAGAAATCTCTTCAATGGTCCAAAATTCTGGTCTGAGGAGGGGCTACTTACTGATTAGGCTAAGTTTCAATCTCCTAGTCCTTCAGCTGTCAGCCCAGGCAGCGAGTTTTAAAAAATACGGATGGGAGAGTAGTTTGAAGTTGAGAGCATGGAGTAAAAAGCCGATGCTTAGAAGCGCCAGCTCTTCCCTATTCGCGCACTCGAGAGGTCACCGCGCAGTAAAGTTTGGTTTCACAAACGGGCTTGGATGCTAGCGACAAAAGCGAAGTCTCCCAAGTAAAGCAGACACGGGGGTCAAGAGCGCCCGGAAGCCCAGCGGAACACGTTTCCACTGTGGGGGGGTGGGGGGAAGCCCCTTCTCCCCGCCGTGGGACCTCGCAGCCGGGCGGGGACAGGCTTCGCCAGCTAAGGCGGCGGGAGGCGCGTAGGCCACAAGGAGGAAATGGGACGGAGTGCCGACAGTGAGGCGGCCGCGGCCGGAGTGGGGCCTCCCTCTCGGGGGAGCGAGAAAAAACGGGCCCTCCCGGCTGCAGCCTCCCCCACCTCGAGTGGCAGCTCCAACTTTCCTCCAAGCGCAGGACGCCGCCTGGGCCGCGGGAGATTCCGAAACTTTATCCGCCCTCCGGTCGCCCCGGGCCCACTCCTCCGCTCGGCGCGGGCCTCTAACCCCCACCTCGCCCCGCGGCCGCCCAAGCCGATCGAACGCTCCCACCCCCGGGGTCGGCCCGTGTTTACCTCAGGCCGAGGTCGAGGCGCTTGGTCCAGCGGCGGCGGCGGCCCCACCGCGGATCCCTAGGTTCCCGTCGTCACTCTGCCGCCAAGTTCCCCAACATGGACTCCTTCGTCCGCTTTGAGGTGTGCCGGGGGCGCTGGGGCACCGGCTCCGCTGACCGGGTCGGGAGGCGGCGGTAAAGGGAGCGGACCCGGGTTGCGCTGCTCCGCGCGGCTTGCGCCACCGCTGCTCCCCCTTCCCCCGTTGTCTAGCTTCCTCCCTCCCCTCCCCGTGCGTCTCCCTCCTCCCCCCTTCCTCTCTCCGCTCCGCTCAGCCGCGCCGCCACTTGTCGGCGCGCTACGGTGACGATGGCAGCGCCCAGACCTGCCACACTGCTTACTCGCTCGCCCGGGCCCTGCATGCACGGCCGCAGCGCCCAACCGGACCGTAGGGGGGCGCTGGCAAACCACCGCTTGAGCCCGAGAAACGTGGTGGGCGGAGTCACGTCGCGCAGCCTGGGAGCGGGAGGAAGAGCAGCTGCGAGTGCAGGGGCCTTCTGGGAAACATCCTTCCCGCCCCGCCCCCCCGCTCCCGTGCGGGTTGTGCGCATGCGCATCGTATGGAGGTTGGCGTCCTTTCTGTTTTGGTGGCCTTTACGGGCTCGGTCGTGGAGGACAATAAAAGAGACTTCTGGGGAACTGGACTTGAGAGGGTATGCGTGGCGTGGGCTCTCCGATTTTTATGGTAATCTGATGTTGAAAAGAGCATCCGTATGTTGCTTGGCGGGGGATCGAGTGTTCACCTGGCGGAGTTGCCCAGCTGATACACCTCCTGCCGGAAGGTTGAAGTGTCGGTAACTTGTAAGCCCACCTCTTCCTTTCCTTCTGGTGGGCATTTTTTAAATGCTGAGGCGAGAGGTTTCCCACGTGACTCGTCGAGCCTTGGGGCTCTTCCCCTGTCTTAATCCCACATCAAAAAATTAAGCTTGATAATGATTCACTTGAAAGACTTCCACTTGGCGGTTGGTGACGTGTGATTTTTTTGCCGGGGTCTGCTATGTGGAACGTGTGTGCCATTCGTTGTCAACTCGTCCCCAGCGGGTCGTCAGATCTTTTGTTTTACATCAGAAATGTCTTTACACACTTTTTCGAAGGTCATTGACTCTGTAACCTCGTAGTTTCTCTTCCGGACAATTGCAGCAAGATCCTGACTGCCCTTCCCACCCTCCTCTACCCGGCTGTCCTTCCGGACCCCCGCCCACGCCATTGTCCCGCTTACGGCTGCCTGGGGGCGAAGCGCTGCTCCCCGCCGCCCTGCCGCTCTGCGGGCTCGGTAGCTCCCAGCCGCGCGCTCGCACCTTTTCCCGCCGGCCGCCCCATGTCTCCTTTCCGCTCGCGCTGCTCTTTCCCAGCCACGCTGCCCCCTGCCCGGGATGAATTTCCTCCGCGCTTTTCCGAGCCCCTGCCGCCTGGCCGCTTCCCACGTTCTCGTAGCCTAGGCTGCGGTGTCCCCCGCTCCCTGCACTGAGCGCGTCGCTTTTCTGGCATCGTGTCAGGTCTGCTCAGTGTGTGTCTCACACTGAGGATTGGGACGATGTCTTATTTTCATAACAGCAGCGCCTGGCACTTAGGACTTCATAAATGCTGAAGGAATGCATGGATAGCAACCTTGTCTCTTTCAGAGTCTTCAGAGTTTTACGATGTATTTGTCTTTGAGGTTTAGGAATTTAGACGGCTTTACAGGATTTGTGATATTTGAGGGAAGAGTAATGTAGAGGAGTTAAAATGCTTTCCTCTGATGAACAACAAAATTCTTATGAAGTGCCTTTCCCTGTCACTATCAGAGCAAATACTGCGTTACACAGGACTTTATAGAGGATGATACAGTGAAAATCATTGTTGAAAGAATTACATATTTCTCAAAATGTTTCAGGAAGCAAAAAAAAAAAAATTATACGATATAACCAGATCAAAAAACACTGTTACTATGAGCCATCCAGCAGAATTAAAAATGTAGCTTTGTCATGTGTACAATCTCTAGGACTCACTCTAGAGAATCCTACTTTTAGGAGTGTAACTCGTGATAGAGGCTTCTGATGGCAACATTCTTCTGTGTGTGTGTGTTTTATATTTAAAAGTGCCTTTTTTGTTCTTGGGAAAATGTTCTTTCTCAAAATTTAATTAAAGCCCAGATAATAACATTTGCCAAATAAAAAACTATAGTTTTTAAGTTGATAACAGTATAGTTTCAGCAAAACTAAACAATACCAAACCTTTTGATGTATTTATTCCCTGGCTGATAATTTTTCACCTTTTTATGATTGGCCTCCTAGGTATTATGTGAGCATGTTTTAAGGAAAAGTATTCTTAACGTCAATGTGCTAGTGGTTACTTCTTTCATGTGCAAATAGAAGAGTGGGTGGTGGTCTATAACAAACCACCTCTTGCCTCCCCAGGGAAAAGACCATGTGTATTTTTGTATATACAGCATGCTCCTCATTATGTTTACACATCAAGATTTATTATTTTCTGTTTTAATATTTTTATTTACAATGTAATAAAAAGGTACAGTTTTAAATAAATAAAAGATGAACTATAAAATGGAAGAGTAAAGTTAATATACCAACCATCAGTGTCAACATTTTATTATAGATTTGATTGTAACCATAAAAAACACAAATGATACACATCGTAAAACAGCCTTCACCTGAATACCCAACTGGTACGTGGCACTTTGCCAGGCACTTAAAATATCAATCCTGTCACACATGTGGACGGAAAAAAATCCAAACTCTGAAATATTTAAAAGAAGTTTATTCTGAGTCAAATTTGAGGACCATGACCCGGAGCCACTCCCAAGAAACCTTGAGCAAGTGGACTTGAGGTGGTTAGGTTACAGTTTGGTTTTATACATTTCAGGGAGACAGGGGTTACAGGTAAAGTCATAAATCAATACGTGAGAAGCATACATTGGTTTGGCCCAAAAAGGTGGGACATCTCGAAGTGGGGGGGGCTTACAGGTTATAGGTGGGTTTAAAGATTCTTTGGCTTATAATTGGTTAAAGACCTGAAGCTTTGTCTAGAGGCTTGGAATGTTTTAACATAAGGAATGGTTATCAGAGATAAGCCATGGGATATAGATTTGTTGTGCAAATTAAGGACCTACAGGTTTGTCTTGCATACCCTTAGGCCTGTCAGTGGGTCACAAAGGACTCCAAGAAGGGAGGGGGACATGATGAGGCATGTCTGATCTCCCTCCTCCTGGCAGACAATTTAGTTTTAGGATATTCCTTTTGCCACGAGGGGGTCCATTCAGTCAGCCGGTGGGGGGGGGGGTGAGCCTTAAAATTTTATTTTGGTTCACACTTTGAAAAAAGTACACCCAACTAAAAAAAAAAATTTTTGAGTATATAGGTAGATAGAAACCCAGCAGCTTTCTTCATAGGATTTGAAATCAGAACTGAAGGAATGACCGTCTGCCATTTCCTCTTTGTCCACTTCAGTTATTGCTGATTATTCATTTTACATTCTAGTCAGGTCAAATTACAGTTTCTCCAGACTCATTTTACTTTCTTAGCTCTCTTTGCGTTTGTACAATGTACTCCTTTACTTTCCTAATGTTTATTTTGCCTTCAAAATTGAGCCAATAAAGCACCTGGCCTAGAAAGTCTCAGTATGTTCAAGTACAGGTCTTTCCACTGTACTACCATAGTGCTCTGTGATGCTTATCTTTGGTGGCACTTTTCACATTGTGAGGTTTACTTGTTTCTGTACCAAATTGTTAGGGCAGTGTCTTTATCTCAGTATTTCTATGCCAATGTTGGATCAGTACCAATGTTGGATGACTGGATAGATGATAGGTGAACAGACAGATGGGTAAAGATATAACTAGAAGGATGGACAAATGAATAGGTGAATGTTTAGACTCAAGGTTGGGCAGGTGAGTGGATGGAAAGCTTGTTTGGAGAGAGAGTGTTGATGAAGACTTTTATTGGGAAACACTGAGGATATCTTGATATGAGCTCAAGGAGGTTGATGGAAAGGGATAGCGGTTGGTTGAAGTTGGATCAGTGAAGCCATTATTTCTTTTGGAAAAATATTGATAAAACATGTACTAAAGTTAAATGCTACTTTTCAATGAAAATATTAGTTTGATATTCTTAGTACTTAAAATGTAAACTGCTAACATGTCCTTCTTTTAGTCTCCATTTCTTTCTTAATCTCTAGTGTATTATTAAAAAGTCAATCATTATAGTAAACACTATACAGAAATCCTCATCAGTCTTATTATTCTTAAAAGTCATTTAAAGTATTTTGTTATTATTGTTGACTAAACTAATTGACTTCTGTGCTTAAGGTCTTTGAAAACAACTATTTTAATAGTAACACACTTTTTTTCTGTAATAATACCTTATGTGTGTTAAAAGAAAAACTTTAGACAAATTAAATTGAGCGGAGTTTAGAGCAGAGAACAATTCATGAATGGGGCATCACTCAGAACCAGAAGAGGTTCAAAGACTTCTGCCCAGCAGTGTGAGTGGCAAACTTTATAGGCCCAACACAGAAGCAAAGTAGAGCAATCACATGATTGGCTACAGCTAGGTATCTGCCTTATTTGAGAATGGTCTGATCAGTTGGCTGCCTGTGACTGGTTGAATCTCAACTGTTCATGATTGGCTGAAACCCCGCTATTTGTTAAAAAAAAAATACTACTCCTAATTTAAGCTTCAGTTTATTTATATACTAGGTTAGGTTCAAGTTTATTAGTAGAAGCTCAAAGTACAAAAACAGCCTCAGGCTAATCATCTCCTGTTTATTTAACTTAATACATATGCAGAACTTTATAAAACTGAGAAATCTTCTGTGTACACAATTTCATTTGATTTTTATAGCAATTCTACAAGTTTAATCAATAGTCTTCTCACTTTATAGATGAGGAAACTGAGACTTAAAGAAATTATGTGGTATTCTTATAGTCACACAAGCCACTGTAGTAAATTGAGCAAAAATTCGATCTATTATTATACAAAGTAATTTAACTTTCAAATTTAATCAGAAATTTTTTGAACTGTTATGTGCTAGTTCTATAATTAATGAAGTAGGTATTCAACAAATGTTTACTGAAGAATGAGTTTTTCTGTATTGCATCTTTCCAAATTTATAAAGGAGGCACAAATTGTTTGATGGGA
The DNA here is from genome assembly GCA_963574885.1 of Lepilemur ruficaudatus. Taxonomy (NCBI): domain Eukaryota; kingdom Metazoa; phylum Chordata; class Mammalia; order Primates; family Lepilemuridae; genus Lepilemur; species Lepilemur ruficaudatus. The sequence goes on along the minus strand of CAUYRT010034315.1, from coordinate 50,939 downwards.
ACCAGGGCGATAATGTAAATGGGTGAAGCACCAAGTTGAAGCCAGCAGGGCTGGAGTGAACTGTGTAGAGTACATGGTCTATTATTATGATTTTGCAGTGGTGAGGTGCATTTGATCAAATGTGTATCCAGGCACAGTTCCGAACATATGAAACAAGAGCCTCAAAATGCTTCCAATAGCAGAGCAGTGTACCTTTGGGAATTAGAGAGGCCAGCATAGTGCTAACAAGAAAACCTGTGCATGGGATTGCAGAATTCTACAGGCGGTCGCAAAGAAGTTCTCTCTTGGGCTGTATTCATATTTTCTGCTTTATTCACCTTCATATTTTCTCTCTAGCAAGGTATGAAGAGTTTGTAGGAAGACATTATTATCCTGGCTGACATTATCTTAAGATAGCTAATGGTCTATGTCATCATGCCCCTTTCCTTCCAATAACAAATGACCTTAAAAATAGCATAGCCTGAGATCTACGCTAAGATAATTAAGCTCCTTTAAAATTTGACTTTTCCCCAAATTTAATATATCTGACTATATTTGTAATTCATGCTGCTCTGAAGTTGCATTTGTGATTATTACCTTGAGTCTATATTAAAATAATTCTCTAGTTGTATTTCTTATCAAACCTCTTAGAGTTGATCATGTTTATTGCACCAATCTTTTCTGAAGGAAATGTGGGAATTGTCTTTCTCACTCTTAATTAGGAAATCTTAAGATGCAATTCTGACAACATGGGAATTATTTTCCCTTGCTTAATAAGACTGACCCATCAGGTTTGTTAAACAAAAATATCTCTCGATATCCCATAAAAATTTTAACTTTAGTGTTAAAATATTAGGTTATTAAATATGAAATACCTGATTTCTTTAAGTACTAAGTTTGACAGTTGATATCTCTGACATTTCACTTTGAGACTTCTGGTTTTATTTTTATTGTGAAGGTACATCCTCATTCTTTCAAATGCATGATTTGGCTTATGATTATCTTTCAAATTTTTTGAGCAATTTTTATAAAACCATGGATAAGTCAAAAATTCGAGTTATTTTCAAATATGAGTTTTGTCATGGAACCAGTGCAGCAAAGACAGCTCGAAATGTCAATGAAGTGTTTGGGAAAGGATGTGGCTAATGAACGCACGGTACATCCATGGTTTGAGAAGTTCTGTTCTGGCGATTTTAATCTTGGAAATAAACCATGAAGGTGACCTGAGACCAACGTGGATAATGATGAGCCGAAAGCTGTAGTGGAAGCAAATCCATCTCAACCTACACATGAATTAGCAGTAAGGTTTGATGTTACTATTCCAACAATATTGGACCATTTAAAACAAATCGGCAAGGTAAAGAAGCTGTATTGCATGAATTAAATGAGTGTCAGAAGAGAAATCTTCTCTAAGCTTGCCTTTCTTTGCTATCATGACATAAAGGCAAGCCATTTCTAAACCATGTTGTTGTGTGTGATGAAAAATGAATTCTTTTTGACAATCACAAGCATTCAGCACAATGGTTGGATAAAGATGAAGTGCTGAAACACAGTCCAAAAATAAATATTCATCAAAAAAAGCTACTGGTGTCTGTTTGGTGGTCCAGGGCTGGTATTATTCACTCCAGCTTCGTGAACCCTGGTCAATCGATTACTGTAGATGTCTACCACAACAATTTGATGAAATGATGTGGATGCTTGTGATTAAGCATCCGAGATTGGTCAATAGAGACAGGCCGATCCTCTTGTAAGACAACACTTGACCACATGTCGCACAAACACTGCTCAAACTACAGAGCCTGGACTTGGAAACACTCTGTCACCCACTATGTTCACCAGACCTTGCACCGACTGACTACTACTTTTTCCAGATTTTGCACCACTTCTTGCAAGGAAAAATACTCAATTCTCAACAAACTGGAAAACACCTTTCACCATTTCATCACCACTCGCTCTCCAGACTTCTTTGATGCTGGCATGAGCAAGCTACCAGTGAGATGGCAAAACTGTGTTAATAGTTTAGGTGCATACTTTGATTAATTGTCCTGTTTCTTGTTTGAGACATAATAAACTACACTTTTGATTTGAAATTGGACATTTCATATTTAATGACCTAAAATATGTAAGGACATTCTATTAAATAACAGATCAGCTTCTCTTTTTAACTTCCAGTTCTTCATTTTACATTTTTGAGGGCAGAAGGGTTTTTCTCCTCTGTTGAAAACATACTTTTTTTTTACTTGCCTTATAAGTTATAAATGTTATATTAGTTTGCTAGGGCTGTCATAAGAATGTGCCACAAACTAGGTGACTTAAACCATAGAAATTTATTGTCTCACAGTTTTGGAGGCAAGAAGTCTGAGATCAAGGTGTCTTCAAGATTGGCTCCTTCTCAGTTTGGAGATGTAAGGGACAGTCTGTGCCAGGCCTCTCCTTGGCTTGTAGATGGCTATATTCTCCCTGTATCTCTTCACATTGTCTTTCCTCTATGTCTCTGTGTCCAAATGTATGCAATGGACAGAATGTGTCCACCCTAGAATGCATATGTTGAAATCCCAATATCAGTGTGATAATATTTGGAGGTGGGGCCTGTGGGAAATAATTTGGTAATGAAGGTGGAGCCCTCATGATTGGGATTAGTGCATTTTATATAATAAGAGGCCGAAGAGCTTAGCTAACTCTCTTTCAGTCATGTGATGATACAACTAGAATCAGCAGTCTGCAACATGGAAGAGGGCCCTCACCAGGGCCTGACCATTCTGGCACCTGGATTTTTCACTCAATATTTTCAGTTGCCATGTTTTTTTTTTGTTGTTGTTGTTCTTCTTGTTGTTGTTGAGACAGTCTCACTCTGTCTCCCTGGGTAGAGTGGAGTGTTGTCATCATAGCTCACTGCAACTTCCAACTTCTGGGCTCTAAATGATCCTTCTGCCTCAGCCTTTCCAGTAGCTGGGACTACAGGTGCAGGCCACCACACCCGGCTGATTTTTTTTTTTTCTTTTTGGTAAAAGCAGAGTGTCACTCTTGCTCAGGCTAGTCTCCAACTCCTGTGCTCAAGTAGTCCTCCCGCTTCAGCCTCCCAAAGTGCTAGGATTACAGGTGTGAGCTACCATGCACAGCCACTCAATATTTTCTAAACCTGTGCATATAGACACTTATAGCTCTATTTCATTTATCTTAACTGCTATTTAGTATCCCATCATATGAATAAAAACTATTTATCTATTCTTTTACCGATGGGCATTTAGAATGTTTCCCAATTTTTACTATTACAAATTGTGCTGCAATTAATATTCTTTTATATGTATATATATAATACATATATCCTCATGCATATGTAAATTTCTTGAGGGGAGTGGTCTCCTGGTTTTTTGATTGTGCTGCCCTATCAATAAAAAAATTAACTGCCTATCCCCAATATTTCTATATCTATTTATAAATTATATAAATATCCTATTGTATTAACATGTAATATCCATTATAAATCTAATTTTTTTCTTAAAAGATGAAATAAATACAAAGTTTTGTTATTTCCTTTCCATATCCCATTTGCGTTTCTCAGGTATAGTGTATAGACATATTCATCATTATTTATATTACAATATTATTATCATACTATATTAATAGTATTATGCCAACATAATATTACATTATATTACTCTCCAAAAACTATACCAATAATTTGCATTCCTTCTAGCAGAGTATGAAAATTTCCATTTCTCCACATCCTTACCAACACTTGATATAAATAGATGCTTTTAACATTTTATTTTGAAAAAAATTTCAAACCAGCAGAAAAGTTATAAGAATGGTACAATAACCTTCTGTTTACCCTTCACCTAGATTCGCCAATTACTAACACTTCCCACATTTGCCTTCTTTTCTCTTTCACCCTCTCTTCTTTCCTCCCTCCCATCCTTCTCTTCGTACGTATTTTTTTTTATTTATATCATTTTTTCCCAAACACTTTAAGAGTAAATTACAGATATCATGACCCTTTAGTCCTAAATGTTCCTACATGAAGCTCCCAAGAACAAAGACGTTCTCTTATGTAACCATGGTAAAATTATCAAATTCAGGAAACTTAACATTGATGTAGAACTAGAAAATTTACCAAATTTCCCAATTAAGTCCTTTCTAGCAATTTTTTCGGACCCAGGATACACATCGTATTTAGTTGTCATGTTTCTTTAGTTCTTTTAGTCTGGAGCAGTTAGATCTTAGCTCTTTCTTGTTCGTGACATAGACATATGTGAAGTGTGCAGGACCGTTATTTTGTTTCCTGTTCCTAAATTTGAGTTTGCCTGATGGTTTACACGTGATTAGACTGTGTTATGCATTTTTGACAGGAATACTATATAAGTCATGTTGTGTCTTTCTCGGTGAATCTCATCAGGAGGTTGTCAAATTTTAAAAATGCTTGCCAATCTAATGGGCATGAAATGGAATTGCACTTTATTTTGTATTGCCTTGATTATTCCTGAGGTTGAGCATCTTTTCCCATGTTTATTGGACATTTGAATTTCTTCTTCTAGATTTTTTTAATAATCTTTGCCCATTTTATTTGAGCTGTGTTTTCCTTATTGTTTAGGCTGAGTTATTTATGGATTATTGACACAGTTATATGTGTCAAAATTGTTCTCCCAAACTGTCATTTGTTTTTTATATTTACTTAGGCCACCCTTTGTTTTGCACAGCTTTAAAATTTTAATGTAGCCTAATTCCACCATAGTTTTCTTTATGATTCCTTTTTGTGTCTTGTTAAAAAAAAATCCTCTCCTATGCCATAAAGATATACATGTTTATTTTTTATAGTTTTAACATATTGTCATTCACATTTAATCTTTCATGGTGTGAGAAGGAAATCTAATTTTTTAAAAATGTATATCTGGCTGTGTAGTCGTGGCCGAGTGGTTAAGGCGATGGACTAGAAAAATGTATATCTGGTTTTTTCAACACCACTGTTAAATAACTTGTTCTTTCTCCACCAATTTTAATGCCTGTTCTGTCAAAAGCCAGGAGCCTGTATTTGCTTGGGTTTCTTTCTGGGTTCTCTTGTCTGTCTTACTATTCTATTTGTCTATCCTTATGTTAATACAAAACTGACTTAAATACTCTCAAATGACTTGCTATGTCATATGTCTTGCTGACTGGTCAGGCTTCTCCTCCTTGTTTCCTTTTTATTTTTTTTTATTTCCTTTCCAGAATTATTTTGGCCATTCATGGGGCTTTGACTCTTCCATATGAGTTTTACAATCAGTTTTTTTAAAACATTCATATTGGTGTTTTCATTGGAAGTGTGTCAACTTTATAGATTAAGTTCCAGATGATTTAATCTTTATGGTGCCACATGCTTCTGTCTATGAGCATACATTTTATCTATCTTGTATTTAATCAGACTCTGTTTCATATTCCTTAATAACATTTTATAATTTTCTCTATAAGAATCCTGCTCATCTTATGTTGAATTTTATTCCTAGAGATCATAGGGGTTTTATTGCTAATGTGAATATTACCTATTTTGAATTGATTATTGCTGGTATAGAGAAATCTATTGATTTTTATAGGTTAATCTTGCGTTTAGTTCCAAATTTCCTTTGTAAATTTTCTTACATTTTTTTGTTAGACAATTATTTCATCTACAAATACAGTTTTGCCCCTTCCTTTTAAATTTTTATACTTCTTTTTCTATTTTTTTCTTAACTTACAACATCAGATAGGTCTTCAAATACCTTTCTGATGAATAGTGGTTGGATAGTAGTAGTAATAATGGGAGTCATCCTTGTCTTGTTCCTGACTTTAAAGAGTCTCACCATTATGACATTGGTTGTAGGTTTTTGTTGGTACCCAACACCACATCTCCTCTGTCCATCTGTAAACAGCTGCAGCTATAGCAAACATTGCTTGTTCATGCTAATAGCATCTCACCTCAAGCATATGCCATGTATCTGTCTTTTGCCCAGTGGCTTTCTCTGCATTGGCAAGCCTTCTCAGAAACCATAGGAGCCCATCCAGTCCTAGTATGGGGATAGCCTGGAAGTTCTGGGATGGGGGTATTAATGCTACCTGTGGTCATCCCCCAATCAATGTTGGATGGGACCTTATGGATAGATTCCCCAGACTCTAGTCTTTCTTTCCTCTGATGGACAATTCTTTGTATGCTTCTAGGGGTTTCAGTGGTATTAAGACCTTGTTGCTCATAGCAGCAATCTTGATATAACACACCCCTATTTTCCTTGTTTGTTTCATTCTCCTTGCAGCCTCACCCCTGCTTCCTGGGGTCACCTCGCAAATAGAGTACTCAATACTTTGGTCCTTGTCCTAAGCTCTGTTTTTAAGAAAATCCATACGGGTGTCTTTTACTTTCGTAGTTTCTAAGAATTTTTATCCTGAATTTCTAGTGAATTTTATTGATTATTTTTCTATCATGTCTGTTAAGGTGAGCTTATGCTTCTTTTATTTTAATCGGCTAATGTGGTTAATTACTTCAGTAGAATGTCTTCATGTTGAAACATGTTTGTATTCCTGGGATAAAACTTTCTTAGTGAAAATATGTGAGGCTTTTTTTTTTTTGCTTCATTGTTTTTTGGTTTGGGGGGGATGGTTCTTCTTTCCTGTTGGATTTGATTTTATAATATTTATTTAGGATTTTTGAATTTGTATTTATAAGTGAGATTCAGATATAATTTTCTTTCCTTATACTGTCCTAATCCAGTCTTACATAAAACTTACCTTCTCTCGCTAATATTTCATGTTAGAAAAGGATTGCCTATTCTTTGAAGATTTGATACATTTACTTATAAAACCACAAATGCCAGGCTGAGGGAAAGCAAGTATGATTTTAAATAATAGATTAAAATTTTTTAGTGGTTATTGATTTGAGTTTTTATCTTCTTGAGGCTATTTTGATGATTTATATTCTTCTGGAAAATTTTCTATTTCATTTAAATTTTTAAATTTATGAGTCCCAGGTGGTTTAATTTATTAAAATATTATTTATTCTATTCTAGTTTTTAAACTTTCTACCGTAATTTTGCCTTCTTTTTCATTTCTAGTATTTTTGCACCCTCTCCCATTTGCCTTTACCAGCCTTGCTAGTACTTTCCCTTTTTGATTCGTATCTTCAAAGGACCAGATTTTCCTTGTGATCCTTTTTATTCTATTTGCCTTCTAGATTATTAATTTCCTCCGATTATGACCACACTCTGTGTCTGCTTCTACCTGCTATTCGAGGCACGCAGCTTTACGTAAGCATCTCACAGGCTGAGAACACATCTTTTTCTAGCCCAGTTTCAGTTTTATGTGACTTACACTTTGGGTATTATACTCCTGGCCACTTCTGCCAATTCTCAGACCCAGAACCCAACAAGCCTGTATCTTTAGCCCCAATTACTGCATTGTGTTTCTATTTAGGTATGATCCATGAGGGTTTTTTTTTTTTTTTTGAGACAGAGTCTCACTTTGTTGCCCTGGCTAGAGTGCCATGGTGTCAGCCTAGCTCACAGCAACCTCAAACTCCTGGGCTCAAGCGATCCTTCTGTCTCAGCCTCCCGAGTAGCTGGGACTATAGGTATGTGCCACCATGCCCGGCTAATTTTTTTCTATATATTTTTAGTTGGCTAATTAATTTCTTTCTAGAAGAAAGAAATTGCTCTTTCAAGAGCAAGACAAGGTCTTGCTCTTGCTCAGGCTGGTTTCGAACTCCTGATCTTGAATGATTCACCCGCCTCAGCCTCCCAGAGTACTAGGATTACAGGCGTGAGCCATTGCGCCCAGCCAGAGGGTTTTTATCTTAATTTTAAGCACAGATATATTTCAAATTTTTTCTTTTGTTATATTTTATCTATAATTATACTGCCTTCTATTTTAGGAATGGTGGTTAAAGTATAAACCCCTGGCACCATCTTGACTAAAAGTCAAGATTGCTATTCTAATTCTCTTTAGAATTAGAAGCTATTTAACTGTTGAGAAAAATGAAGATTATTCTGTAGTTCCTAGAGTAAACTCTAGCAAATTCTATGATTTAAAATTATCTCTGGAGAAATTCCTGGTGCTCAGTGCACCAGACGCATCACAGTTCAGATGAATGAAACACAGGAAAAGAAAACTCCAAACCATACATCTGTCCTCTTTGTTGTCAGGGGTTTCACAAACCAAACCTGCTCTCAAAACTTAAGGTGATCCATTGGCAGGACACACCGTACAAGTGCCAATGTGGTATGGCCTTGGTCCAGCTGGTCAGGTAAAAATGATACCAACAAACCCACTCTGGAGTGCTGAGATGAGTGTGGGGGACCTTCTCTTTCTGCTGAGATGAGTGTGGGGGACCTTCGCTCGGCCCATCCCTGCTCCACCATCAGTGATTCATTCTGGAGAGAAACTCTCCCCCTGTGCTTGCAGTGGTCGTTTCTTTCTCTCAGCCGGGCGCTCCGAGGGGCGTGAGCAGACTCATGAACCGGAGGAGTCCTAGTGGCTGGGCTGTTAATTTCATCTTCGCCTTTTGTTTTTATCTCTATTAAGATCTATTCATTCAAGCAAGTTTTCTACTGTAGTCACTAACATATTCAGTCCAGGCTTTTTCCCCACACCTTGCCTCGCCATGGATGGCTTGAAATCAATCTAAGAATGTGGGTTTTTCCCCCTTAGAAATGCTATCGTTAGGAGGCCGAGGGGGGAGGATCGCTCAAGGTCAGGAGTTCGAAACCAGCCTGAGCAAGAGCGAGACCCTGTCTGTATTAAAATAGAAAGAAATTAATTGGCCAACTAAAAATATATAGAAAAAATTAGCCAGGCATGGTGGGACATGCCTGTAGTCCCAACTACTCAGGAGGCTGAGGCAGAGGGATTGCTTGAGCCCAGGAGTTTGAGGTTGCTGTAAGCTAGGCTGACACTACAGCACTCTAGCCCGGGCAACAGAGTTGAGATTCTGTCTCAAAAAAAACCAAAAACAACCAAACAACAACAAAAAAAACCCAGAAATGCTATGGTTATTTCCAGCAGGAGTGAAATAGTTATTTAGAGGTGCAGACATCACTTTATTAAGAATTAAATAAATGGTTACAGTTGGCAGACTCCTTATCAAGAAGCCTAACAATTTTCATCTTTTGGTGCTCTGCTTGGTTCTTTAAGGACTAGTCTTTATCGGAATTTTCCACAATGGCAAACTGTGTGCTGGTTTGTGTGCAGTTCTGGATGTAAAGGTAGCCTCTTTCCTAAAGTACATTGTAATTTGGCTTCTCTTTGTCATTAATTGTTGCCCTTTTCAAAATATTTATTTTTCTTAAATGATGTGACAATACTTATTTGGATGGTTTTTCAAACTACATATACCATTTCGTATGTTCCAAGAGTGATTGTTACCTTTATAAGAGAGAACATGGCTAATTTCCTATGTCAGTAATAAATTCATTTCAGTGTTTGAAGAAACCTGTTTATCCCTTTGGAGTATGAACTGTCTTAGTCATCTTCTGGTTTTCTTTTTTTAAAAATCCAAAAGTTAGTCTTTGATGGGCCTTACTTTGTAAGTCTGTTGTATCCCTTTTGCTATTATAACTGACTTAAGATTCCTGGGTTTTGGAGCTGGATACATATGTGGAAGTGGAACCTAAAAGAGAATGTTAATTTCAGCCCAGACAATGAGCTTCAGGAAGTCTGCGAACTCTCTGAAATCATTAACACAAAACATCAGTGATGTGAGGTTTTCTCATAGCCTTCGTTGGATTCTCAAGGAGCCTGTGATTTAAGGAAAGGTTCAGAACCTTTTTCATGAATGAAGGTGTTTTTTGTTTTTCTTTTTTTGCTGGCCCAGGCAGGATTCAATCATACATAAAGATTTAATCATACATAAAGATTTAAGAAATAATTGCAGATCTACTTGGTTGGAGCATTTTGGAAATTCTGGAGTGACTTCTAGACTCATTCACTCTAATTTCATCCTTATCCTTAGTTCTTGACTGCTTCTCTCAGGACTAGCATATCATTACAAAAACACCATCCTTAGTATAGTCCTAATAAATGCTTTCTTTCACATTTGTAATTATATTGGCAGTAATCTCTTCTGCATGGTGTTTCCTTATCTGAAAAATGGGGATAATAATACCTCCCTCAAAGGGTTGTGTTCTAGGCCCTGGAGAATTAGGGATTTCTCCCCCTTCCAGGGAAGACTGTGCATTGATTCATTCATCTCTGTGTGTTAGGAACTGCAACACACCAAAAAAGAGAGTGGCCAAAAGGGATTCATTCCTATCATTCCCTATCCGATATGGTGCTAGTATGCAGATATTACCCACAGTATTTCTGCCCTCTTCTCAAAAGACCCCTTTTCCTGGGCCCTAGAGTTTAGTATGGCTCACTTGGCAGTGGGACAGGTGACAGAAAGTGCCTATAAACAACTGGGCCTCTGCCAGCCTTAGCGGGTGACCACCGGAAGGGAATGTGGTGACAGGAAGCAGAGATGTGTTTTCCCTTGACAACCCCTCCATCAGTCCCCTTAGGGCAGAAATCAGGGTTCATGAGGACATTGAGAGACTAGTCTCTTACTCATTTGGAGCAAGTTGTTCTTGATATTATTGTCTGTTATTCATTGTTGCATTACAAATTACCAATGAAAATTTAACAGCTTAAAACAACAAGCATTTATAATTTCACACAGTTTCCAAGGATCAGGATTTTGAGAGCCACACAGCTGGATAGTTCTGGCCTTGGGCCTCTTATAAGGTTTCAGTTTAGCAGTCAGCCAGGTGCGCAGTCATCTGAAGTCTTGACTGGGGCTAGAAGATCCACTCGCAAGCTCACTGATGCAGCTGTTGGTGGGGGCCTTTCTGTAAGGCTGCTAAGACAAAGTAGCTGGCTCCCTCCAGAGCAAGTGATCAGCAGAGAAAGAGAAAGAGAGAGAGAGAGAGAACAGTGCTCCATGGAAGCTACAGTACCTTTTACGACCTGGCCTTCAAAGTTTCACAACACTCCTGCTTTATTCTGCTCATTAGAACTGAGTCACTAAGTCCAGCTCACACCAAAAGGGGAAAAAAACAATTAAGCTCTACTTCTTGAAGGGAAATTTGTCAAGGAATTTGTGAACGTATTTTCGAAACCACCATGATGATTATGGAAAATAAAAATGTAAGCAAGCATGACTTCTAAACCAAAAGGCAGGGGATTGATTTGCTGCACGTTCTCCTTGTTGCAGATAAGCCACCGATTTCCTAGACGGGACACATAAACCTAGTGACCTTTGCTTAACAAAAATAGACAATTGCCATGACCTATTAATCTTGTCTGCTTTCCTGGAAAGGAAAATTGTTGCAGACCTCATGTGGGAATATTTTTCAAGAGTTTCCCTTAGCATATTGTTGTAAGGATTAATTGACATAATGAATGTAGTGCCTGACCCCTAAAAAGTGGTCACAAATGGTAGCTGCCATCCTTTCACCAAGACTTACTGACTCCGCCTCTGAAATCTCTGCATCTCTTCATCTTACCGCCTTTCCTACCTGTCCCGGACTTCATCTGCACTACCACAACAGAATCCCCGTTTCCCTCCTTGTTTTCAGCCCCCTTGACATCTTCTTCACTTTATGCAAGACACGTTTTTCTTTAAATCTTAGTTATAACTTATGTTTTATAGAAGTTCCATTCATTTACTGAACCAATCTACTAAGCTCCCAACACTCCTGAGACAGTGAAACTCTGAAACAATTTGGCTGAGGTTGCGTGGTGGGGGCAGTTAAGGGAAAAACAAAGATGAGAGAGAGATAAAACTGTCATCTGGCCACAGTGGAAAAATTGTACTGGCATGGTTTCATGCAGAATGGAGAGAAGGGAATTGATGTTAAAAATGAGCTTCCCTGTCAACTTAAACAGACACCTTATTCTGGTTTGATGACACATTGAATCATCCCATCTTTGGCAATATTTTCATAGGTCATTGAGTTTGTAGTTCATGTTCTGGTTCTGAGTCTAGCACTGACATCTGCTTGAGTATTTTAGCAATTAAACTAGTGCTCTACACAAAATTTCCTTCCAAGCAAGATTTTTAAGGTCTAGTTAGAACTCCTGGGTGATCTATTGTGTTCATATCAGGGTGACATAGCTCTTCAGTGTACATGCACTGGGTTATAAAATACTGAGTCTATGTCGAGTGCCAAGATTCATTGCTGGTGTATTTTTCTGTGTATGACACAGGCACAGAAAGATTTTTTAGTCAGTGGGGTGAAACAATGCTGGGCCTCCAATCCTTTCCCACTGACCAGCTTATGGATAGATTTTCTAAGGAATTAATGATCAATAGCTGCCAACCCAGGATCTCCCAGACTCATTTTTAAGTAATTTGTAGGTCTTCTTTCCTGAGTCATGTCATGTTTTCTGTTGTGTTGTTTCAACTTTTACCTCCTCTTGAATTTATGGTCATCCACTTTTAAAATATATGTCATTAACAACTGTGGAATATTCTTCCATCCCAAACAGAGGCAATTGGTCCTGTGCGAAAGAATAGTCTCTGGTGCAAGCATGCCTAAGTGTCAAATCATTACTTTGACAGCCACTTTCTAGCTATGATATCTTGGGCAATTTAACTTCTTTGTTCCTTGATTTCCTCATCTTAAAAGATGGGGATAATAATCACTATAAGTTTGCTTTAAAAATTCAATGGTTAATGTATGTAAAACACTCAGAACAGTTCCTGGCATGTACTGAGCACAATGCAAGTGTTGGCTATTATTATTATCTAAAGAATGTGGGTCAGGATCACTGTATTCTCTGGTGAATACATCAGGAGAATTTGTATTTAGTGGAAACATATAAATGAACATTTTTATGGGTTATATCCAAATTAATCTTGGCAAACTAAACTGTGGAAACAGAATTAGCCCAGAGAGAAGCTTGAAATTCTTCCCATCACAAGGAAGGCCCAGCTCTGATTTCTATTTATTAATACATAATTGGGAAATAAGACTGTCTGCTGTGATATGCGGCGGGTTTATAGAAAACAAGAAAAATAGCTCAGCATAATTGAGGACAGTAATTTGAGAAAGAATAACCTGTCTTCAAGCATTGATTCTTCTCCAGAGAGATGATTCAATTGCCCCTACTTTGGATGGACAGACTCCACTGGACAGACTTTGTCCCAAGCCACCTTGAAGCTGGTTGGCTTCTCTTTTGTCCAATCCATGTCCTGTTCCCTTCCACGTATGCACCACTGTTTGTCCAGTGACCTGTGACTACAGTAATGGGATTACTTTCTCCTCTATTACCTACTCAGCATGACCCTTGCAGCTGATGGGAGAAAAGGTTAGTTGGAACAATTTTCCTTCAAATTTGACTTATGCGATAGGCCTGAAGGATTAATGAACTTCTATTTGGCCTATTCAGTACATTCTACTCCTTACATTCCAGAAACATAGTATAGAGTGCCAAAGATACCCAGCATAAGCGAATCCAGCTTTTCTGCCTAATAATAAGAAGCTCACTTACTCTTTCCTTCAAAGGTGTGCCCACGTGGAAGCCATACTTAGACACTGCACTGCAGACCTGTGTCAGTGTTCAAGGTTAGGGTTCAGGAAGTTGTATGTTAACAAATAGCCCAGGTGATTCCTGTGCAGCCAGGCTTTGGAGAACTCAAAAAAATTATAGAACTAAACCAAATTTTTCAATTAGTAAAAACTATATTAATGACCATCTTCAAAAAGAATATAATGAAAAGGAATACTCCTTCAGCCTTCAAATATTTCACTGATCACTCAGAAAAAATATATATATACTAGCTTTTGCTCTGTTCATGGTCATAAATTCATTCTTATAAAATCTCTACCAATGTAATGCCCTTGCATTAAGCAAAGTTCCTGTCATATGGTAGGATGACTCCAACCTTTCTTACCTGTCATTCTCATTCCCATTTTGTCAATGCAGATGCAGAAGCTGAAGCCCAAAGTCTCATCACTGGTAAATGATGGGAATGGATTCTTTTGCTATGATCACCTTGGTCACACAAGGTGTGACTTTATATATTCTTTCTTTCTGGACCCCCATGTATCCCAAGAATGCTATTGAGCAGTAGCACCCTGGGTTCAAATCAGGTGGAATACAAGAGAAATTCAGATTTGGAGCCCTTTAGTGGCAATTTTACAAATATACTAAAGATACCCTCAAAAGGAAGGCTCTATAACTTCTTGTGGAATATCTTATTTCACTTTGATACGATCAGAAGTGCTGTTTGTGTGCACCAAAGACCTCTGCGAAGTTGTAGATTCCCCAAAGTTGAGGTCCAAAGCTAAGAACTACTGACTTTATAAAACTCAATATATGTATCAATACACTTTGAAGAGTGGCTATTACTAATACAAATTTTTAATAACTTCATTAGAAGATAACCATGAATCATGTAGACTTCACCCCTGGTTTTAATGACTTTGAAATACAGATAAGCCAATTGGCACTTGGGCAAAGGATGTTTTCTTGTATTTACTTCAAATCAAAGCTAAAGACCCAGGCAAATTTAAATGAACCCCAAAAGTTTCATTAACCACGGTCAGGCTTGTCTGGAGAAATTCTGTATGTCTCTCTGTAAATGGGCCAATTCCTCCGTAAATGTTGCATGTGACTTAAGCTCCCAGGGTGCAAATTAGAAAAGAGGCATCCAGAGAGGAGATACGCATGGATTTTGTGGGTGAAACTCTCAAGTTAAATCCAGTTTCTAAGTTCCCCTGTAAAGAGGAGTGGGCTTCTTTCTCAGATACTAAGGCTGCTCTGAACTTGTAGAATAACTGGGTCCTAAACACAGAACACAAACTCCCCTCTAAGATGAAGGTCTCCTCTACTTAAAGCTAAGACTTAAAAAGACATTCCCAAGGGTAAAGTAATTTTGGCAGGTACTGAAATGATGGGATGTCTGTCTGGGTTTGAGTTACCCCCAGGTCAGCTTTGTTGCTTGGCGGAGAGTCCATTCTAAGGACCACTCCTGGGATTCCTTCTGCAAAAACCAAGAAGCCCCTTTTTCTAAGGAGGACCAGCCAGGAGGCCTTCTCAGTATTTGCATATGGCTTTGAGGGCAAGACAGTACAGCTTTTTTCCCCTCACCATATCCCTGGAGCTCTGCACAGTGTCCAGCATGTAATTCTACAAATAATTTCTGGTTGATGGAGATCCCCCAACCCAAGGAACTCAACTCTTGACCAGCTCCCGCTACTTTGTCTCACCCTTTCCAATTGCTTATGACCTCCAAGACTCAGAGGAAAAACTGACACGAAACCACACGCCTGGGTGCTATCCCTGCAGTTACTTTCCACACCGGAGAGCAAGTACACAAGCTGACCAGAGAGGCTGGCTGGCAACATCATGTGAGTGGGTCCACGGGGGAGGGTTCCAAGCAGCAAGGTCTGGTGTCTCCGCCTCACTGAGAGCCACTGGAGCCCTCATTCGTCAGAAGCAGAAGGGATGGGCTCCTTCTTGCAGGTGCTGTGCCTGGCTCGGTGTCGCTGGAGGTGGTTGGAGCGGGTGAAGGCCTGGCCGCAGTCCTCGCACTGGTAGGGCCTCTCCCCGTTGTGCATTCGGATATGCTGGGCCAACTCAGAGGCAATGCGGAAGGCCTTGCCGCACTCCGCGCAGAGGAAGCCCCTCTCCCCGGAGTGGATCTGTTGGTGCCGCTTCAGGGTGGAGGAGCGGGCAAAGGCCTGGCCACACTCGGTGCAAGGAAAGGGCCTCTCGCCGGTGTGGATGCGCTGGTGGCGCACGAGGCGCGAGGGCTGCGCAAAGGCCACACCGCAGTCGGTGCACTTGAAGGGCCTCTGGCCGGTGTGCAGCGTCTGGTGCTCGTACAGGTTGGAGGATTTGGTGAAGCACTTGCCGCAGGTAAGGCAGGGGAAGGGCCGCTCGCCCGAGTGCACGCGCTGGTGCTCCACCATTCTGCTGGCCACGGCGAACTCCCGGTCGCAGGCTGGGCAGCGGAAGGGCTTCGCGCCCAGGTGCGTGCGCTGGTGGCGCAGCAGCGACAGCGGCTTGTTGAAAGTCAGGCCGCACTCAGCGCACGGGAAGGGCTTGTTGTTGCTGTGCATGTTGCGCTGGTGTTTGCGCAGGTCTGAGGAGCGCACGAAGGCCTTTCCGCAGTCCGGGCACGGGTAGGGTTTCTCGCCTGTGTGGGTGCGGATATGCTTGCGGTGGTCGGAGGACCAGGTGTAGGCCTTGTCGCAGAAGGGGCACCGGTAGGGCCGCTCGCCCGTGTGCAGGCGCCGGTGCTGCTGGAGCGTGCCCCGATGGGAGTAGGCCTTCCCGCATAGCTCGCACGCGTAAGGCTTGGCGCCGCCGCGCGTCTCCGCGGGGCTGGGCGGTTTGCTGGGCTTCTGGAAGGCCTGGCCACCTCGCAGGCACCTGTAGGGACGCGCCTCTGCCTGTCCACCCTCGCGCGCGTCTGCTTTGTTCTGGCCCTTCCTGCTAATACGCGTTTTTGCCAGTACTGCGGCTGCCAGGCTGCCCGGGATGGCCGACTCCTGGGCAGGTGTGTGTGTCTCCCGCGTGGGGAGGTCCCAGCTGCTCCCTGGCCTGGGGAAACACGCCGGAGAAGAGATGTCTGGGGACACTTCTACATCTTTCTGTGCACAAGAATACTTTCCAGTGCCCAGTAAGCTGGATGGGACATCCAAAGCTGCATCCGAGTTTGCACTCCTGTATCCATCGTTGCCGGCAGGTAGTGCGTTCCTAGGAGGTTGCATCTGACCTAACAACTTATGAGAGAGGCCGATGGGAAGGGTACCCAGGGTCTGGGTGATCCTTGACACCTCTCTTCCCCAACCGGCCTTCCCAGGCATCTCCGTCTCTGTCTGCCCCACTCCCTTACTACTGAAGTAGTCAGAGAATTTCTCTTCCTCTTTTCCGGGTGGATGCTGGGATGCTGGATTGTCGTGTGTTGCTGGGGAGCTGCCCCTTGGACAGGCCACCAGGTCCCCAGTGCCCTCTTTATCTCCTGTGTCCCCACCATCTTCCTCCTCACTCTCTAAGTTTACGCTCAGCATCTGGCCGTCATGAGCCTCCTGAGTCAAGCTGCCAAGAGGGGACTCTTCCCCCCACCTGTCCTGGGAGTCCACTTGTGCCATGATGTTCACACACTTCTGTTGCCCACTCCTCCTAGGAAGAACCTTTGCTTGGCTCAGGATACCTGAAAAAAGGGAAGTGTGAAGACGAAATCACAAAGAATGTACTTAATTACATTCCTGACCAGAGGACTGCTGTTCTCACTATAGCTGTTTCCCACTGGTCTTGGTGCCAGGCATATTGTTGTTGAGCCTCCCTGGGGAAAGAGGAGCTGGCCCTACTGAAAATTCCACAGTCATCCTTAGTCCCTTTGGAGACCCTACTTGCTAGGATTAGGGTTAGGGTTAGGGTTTAGATAGATACTACCATTATTATATTATTATTTCCATTTTAGAGACCAGGAAGCTGAGGCTTAACAAGGACACTTACCTGCCCAAGGCCACACAGCTCATTGACAGCAGCCCTGGGGTTTCTCTCTAGTTTCAAGACTATTATGTTAGGCCCTGAACCACGCTGATTCCCAGCTGTGGCCTCCAGACTGAGGCCTGCTCTGGGGCTGGGCCCTGCCCAAGAGCAGCCACAGCATGCTGGCAGGGAGAGCTGCTGCTTTCTGCAGGCATCAAAGCCCCTTGTGTTTTCTGGGCCAAGGAACCTTGGCTATGAGGCCTCACCACTGGGCTCCTCCCTGCTCTCATTGACCCAGATTGCCCCGGCAGAAGGGAGAGGCCAGTGGCCCCTGTCAGAGCCAGCACCCATGCTGCAGAGGCCACTGCCTGGGGTGGTCGACAGTGTTACTCACTGAGTATTTACCTTCCGAAAGCATCCTCTCTGCCTCCGCCCACCTTTCACTGCCTTCTCAGAAGGGATAAGGGGAGTGATCTCTGTACCTATCCTCATCTCATCAAACTGTCCTTCCCCAGCCCCTGCCTGATCACAAGCCCAGTTATAGTGCATGGATGGATGGAGTAGGAAGTGGTGGGGAGGAATCCGCACTTTCTGTTCTGAATACAGAAGCTGCAGATGGAGGGAGGACATGTTGCAGTCATGACGGGCATTCAGCATCTCATGTCCCTTTGTGCCCTCAAGCCCAGGGGCCACTCCTCTTCCCTTGCCGCTCTGTCCCCATCACATATCAGAGGGTTGCTGCCATGCCTTTTGACAGGAGCCCAGGTTTGACATATTTTCAGCAGAGTGGATCTTAGAAATTGGATGCATGAGTGTGTGTGTGTGTAGTTATTAATAATACAGAAGACACACCACTAGCCAACTTTATATGACTTGGACCAGCTAGCTTGATCAGGGGCTGTGGTTCCCCAGCAGGGACAACAAGGGATGCTGGATTTGTGTGGAACTGATTTCTTAGGTCTCATTCTCTCTCTGCAACAACATGCTGTGCATGTTCCTGTGGCACTGTTCACAGGTCACTTACTTCACCCACTCCCCAGCCCACCTCCAGCGCACATACCCATTCCCTGCAGCCTGTGTCTTGTTTCCTTCCTCTGGGCCAACAGGTGAGCCTCCCTAGGGCAGCAGGCAGCCCTCCACTAGCTAACCAACCCCTTCTCGGTAGCCTGAGGGGAGACTGCCTTTGCAGATGGGGAGCCCCTCCTCTGTCTGAAGCCATATCCCTAGGGCATACGTCCTGTTTTCCTCCTTCTGTAGCTGCCAGCGGCTCTCTCTCAACCACCAGGAAAATGTGGAGGAGGGCAGGGGCCCACGGTGGGATTTTCTGGCAATGTCTGCACAAATATACCTGGTCTGGAAGAGGAACACTGATGCCATGGTGTGGCTGGCCCCTCTGCTCTCCAGATGTGCTGGCCCCCAGAAGCTGTCAGAGCACTGCCTTTTCCTGGAACTTTTTCTGCACTCACCGAGTGCAGCCTCCAGCTCCCCCACCTCACACGTGGGCACTTTGCAGAAGTCTAGACTAAGGGCTTGTTCCGGCTCTGGCCCCTGCCCCTCTTCCTCAGTCCTTCCAGATTGTACCAAGTCCATCCCAGGGCAGCCACCTCTCACATTCTCCTCTGCCCACCACTTTAGGCCTTGCTCTCCTCCTCTGGCTCAGACACAGACAGTTGCTTACCTGAGAAATGCAGACAGCAGCGTGGGGCTCCTGCCCTTGCTTCTGTGACATGTGGCCTCTCAGTAACGGGAACCAGAGTTGGGTACAAATCAGCAGAGACGGTGTCTCTGTCTCTTATGCTTTTGTGTCCAGTCCAGCAGCTGCAGAGAGAGCCTCAGGAGGTGGGGCCAGTGTAATACACTCAACCTTCCTGCCTGCATCCAGAGAGCAGCCTGGGAAATGGAGTGGGGCTGCCCTCTCTCACTGCCTGAACCGATCCTCCACTCCCTCTGCTCCCGTCTCCCCTCCCTGCCAGAGCCAGCCTCCCTCTCTCCCCCCTCCCTCCCTCAGTCCTCCTGCAGGTGGCCCTATGCCTCCTGTTCACGCTCACTCCTTCCTCCCACAGAGCAAGCAGTCCATCCTTCACTTCAGCCCTGGTATACCCATGGGCCACTTGTCACATGTGAGCTTCCTGAGCAGCTTTTTCTCTCCCTAGGAGGCAGAACAAAGTACTTGGCCTATAAGTCCACTTTTCCTATTCTGGTACCCACCTTTTGCAGAACTGTGGATTGAGCAGGGGTGAGGGTTCCCAGAATTCTTTGCAGCAGCCCAGTCGTTGGCTTAAAGATGCCCACAGCCATTTAACTGGGGGTGGGGGTACAGGGTAATCATTTTCTGCCTTGTTCATACAGATGCCAGGTATGTCTGGGTCCTCTCTTCATCTTTCAGCACTGCTTGCCAGGCAGGTTCATTCTGAAGGGAAGGGTTGGCTCAGGATAGAAGACTCACTATGTTCAGAATGTATACCCACTCAAGTCTCATGAGCAATTTATTAGGATGACCATTCAGGACATTAAAATAGGAGATGGAAGTATGGTTCCTATGATGTCACTAGGTGGCCAAAAAATATACTGGTTGACAGCAGGGCTTGGGTGTGTGTTTGAATCTTACCACTCACCAGCTGTGTGGCCTTGGGCAAGTTACTTAACCTCTGTGTGCCTTAACTGCTCATCTGCAAAATGGGGCTTGGGATAGTATCACCATTATGGAGGTCTTGGGAGGATTGAATGAGATAAAGAGCTTGTAAAGAGCTTAGCACAGTGTATGGAACATAACAAATGCCCAGAAAAGTTAGCTATCATCATTGTTCTTACTGATGTCTTTGCTATATCTAGGGAAGACAGGGTTCCTGGGGCTCCTTTTACATCCCCATGGCCCTGTTAGAGCTGAAACTCTGATAGGAATACTGGCACCCAACACACTTTTCTGAACAGCAATTTTCAGAGTGTGATCCAGAGAAACAGGTTCCCCTACCCCTTGGTGTTTTGTGGGCATGGCTTCAGAGGGACGAGGCGGGCAGCAGGGACAAGCCTCACGGTCTGTGAGTCTGAACGTCTGGAACAGGGTTCAAATCCTGATGAACATAGAGCCCCCAAAATAAAGTGTGGAATGTAGCAGATATGTGGACGTGCACTCTTCTAGTGAGAGGATCCTTAACAGTCATTTGTTTCTCAAAGGGCCATGATCCAAGAAAGGTTGAGAACCACTGCACTGAGGAGGGCGTGGGATCAGAAGAGTAGGTAAATCCTTAAAATAACTCCCATAGCAACATTTCAGATGGTGTTGCCACCAACCCATATCCCAACTCTGTTGTTCAAATGTCCCAAGTAGCCATATTGTACAGGCGTTGGGATTCAGATACCTCTGGCAAGAAGGTACCTAATTCCTCATGGATTGGTAGAGGGGCCTGTGGAGGTGGAAGCTGGAGCTGGGATGAGTGTGTGTGTGTGTTCATCCCACCTGCAGCCTCGCAGCAGTGGTGCTCATTCATTGAGCATTTACGAGTGCCAATGCTATGCGCGCACACCATGCACAATGTCTCCGTTAATCCTCACCATGTTCTGATGAAGTGGCCGCTACCGGTGTTATCCCCACTTACAGGCTAAGGATACTGAGGCATAGTCAACTGGATTACCTTATCCAAGATCACAGTCACACCGTTACTGTGTAGTGGAACTGTGACCGTGGCCAAGGCTTCAGAGTCTGCACTTGAGCCACTGCAACCTAAGATTCCCAAACACTGTTCCTCGAAGCCTGCATACCGGGCTCTGCCTGACTTCCCCTTCATTACCTCCTGGACACCCTTAGTCCTTCCACTCCAAGGCTGTGTGACCTGTGTATATGTGGTCACTGTGGTCACTGCCTCAGAAAACATTCTTCTTCCGAAGAGAGGGCTCCCATACATCCCTATCCATTCTTGTCCAGCCATGACAGCCTGTTTTTTATCATGCTTTCTTTCTAGAAACCATACCAGTTGACTGGTTATCATGTCTTGGGACCTCCATATTAAATTGCCCACATGATTCCTTAGTTTTCAAGACACTCTGGTGTTTCCATCTCACTGGTATTGGATGGGACCAGGAGTGGCCTGGACACTGGCCTGGCTCACTGGATAATATCTCCCTGAGTCACTTACCCTGAGAGGTCCCCCAAGCCATCTTACAAACCCTGCTTTGAAGTGTCATGTACCTTTTCTGTCTCTGAGGCATCACTGTCCTCACGAGTCACACTCAGGGGGCTGATCAGGCCTCAGCACTGAATTCTGGGTCTTGCTCAGACCAGTGGTCAAGCTACTGCTCAGATCCCAGGGCACAGGAATCCCCTTCATTTCCTAGGTGCTTTTCACTTTTGACAGCATGAGTACATTCACTGTCTCGTGTAGTTTTCCCAACAGTCACTGTAAGGCCCACTGGACATGAAGAATTGAAGGGCCTTTCCCTAAAGGTCACATCATTTTCCTTCTTTTAAGAACTTTTGGGGTCTGTGTCATTTTGCCCATTCCCTTAGGTGTGGAAACAAGAGAAGTGTTTTATTTATTTATGTATTTATTTATTTCAATTTTTTAAAGATGTTAAATGGCTTTAATACGCACCTTGTTTTGTTGTGTTTATTCATCTGTTGTGATGTGCAAGTCTGCCTATAAAATCTGGCATTTCCCCTGTGCTACCCTGGCTGGCAGTGATGAAAACAAGGGCCTACTTGCCCTTCTTAGAAAGGGAGAGAGGAGAGATTGAGCCAGGAGCCCAGGCAGCAGGGAGAGGGAAGGGCATCTGGTCCCTGCTGAGCATGGTGCGGGAACTCCATGGTCCCTGTCCCATGGACTGGATAGGTGGGACTCAGGGACATGGTGGAACACGGACCACATTGGCCCTCCCTCGTGGGGGATGCCTTGGACTCTGGGCTGAGTTCGCGAACCATGGCCAAGTCTGGACATTGGGTGGAGTTGTGACTTGGAGGGGACCTGAGACCCTTACTTCATTCTGTTGATGAGACTCTGAAGCCAGCTCCCTCCCCTGAAGCTTCCCCATGCTCTGCTGCCAGCGGTCATCGTGGTGCTCTGCCGAGCTGCTTCCAAAGAGTGGGAGCAATTGGTGAAGTGCCACCCAATCCGCGCCCTGCCCCAGGCCTTCATCATCCTTGAGGAACATTCATAGAGCCATGAATATTGTTATTTTTCTCTCGGGTATTAAACTTTGTTGAGTAAGAATATACATGCAGAAAGCAGAATTGTAGGGGGGACAGTAACCTGGTACACAATCCTGAGTCAGAAAGGCCTGGCTTTAAACCCCGGTTCTATTTGTTCAATGACCTTGGTAAATTTACTTAACTTATCTGAGCCTCAGGCTCCCCATCTATAAAATGGGAATAAGAATACCTTCATGACAAGGTTGTTGTGAAAATAACCTCAAACACTATTTTAAAAGCATTTAGCCCAGTGTTAGCCATATGGTGGTTTTTCAATAAATTATAACCCTTATTATTTTTATCCCATAGCTAATGGGAGCTTGCTGACGTCTTTATCCCAGCCCTGTTCTTCCAGAATGCTTGCCCTTAATTACTGCGTTTCCAGAAGCATGCCCTTCGTCCAGCTCTGATTCTGGTCTCCCGGCCTCAAACAGTTGCACTGAGGGACTAGCCAAGCAGCCTTTTTTGAGACCAGTAATGTTCCCAGAACAGGAATGTCATAAACTTGGGCCCCTCCGAGTGCTACACTCGGCACATATGGCCATGAATGACAGGATGGAAGGTTTGTTCCCTAGACAGGATGAGAGGACATGGCCATGATGACACAGGTCAGTACTTGGTACCCCCTGCAGAACAGTGCCAGGTAGAGGGCCTTCTCTTCACTAAGTCAATGCCACCGGCCCCAGTGGAGGTGCACAGTGTAGCGACCGAGCATGCAGGCTTCTGGAGTCGGGCTACTTGGGTAAATCCTGTTTCTACCATGTGTTTGCTGCATGAGTGGGCAAGTTACATAAACTTCCTGTGCCTCAGTTTCTTTACCTGTAAATTATGCCTAATAATAGTATCTACTTCACAGAGTGGTTGTGGAGATTAAATGAGATGATGTACTTTGCAGGGCACGAGGGATGGGCAAACACCCAGTCAATATTAGCTACTAATAATATAATTTGGGGTGGGGGACTCACCTTACTTCTAGTGCAAATAGTAGAGCACCCCCTCTGATCTCCACCATCTCCTCAAGTTGTCCTAAGGCTTTACCCTATGGGTGAGCTGTAACCAGGTCCTACTGGGGCAGCGATCACTAGAGCCCCTTGGATGAGCTCCAAGAAGACCAGCCCTCTCCAAGCTCCTCATGATCCACGTTGTACTGTGTGGCCCTCCCAGGTGACCACCCTGGCCCATGCTGCAGGAGGATGAATGGCAGGCAGCGGGATAGGCATCTCTGGAGTTCATGGAGCCTTCTGGGTATAAGAGATGGAAGATTCACATTCTCTGTTGGCATAGCAGCACATTTCCTTGGCCCAGGGAATAACAAACCTTTCCAGGCCACAGAGACTTCAGGCCTCTCCTCCTCCACATTCCACCTCAACCTTGAAATCCTGTAGAAGTCAAAGAAAGAATACCACAAATGAGACTTCTGGGAATCTCCTATACTTCAGGTTTACTTTCTGTCTTTGCTGGTGCTTGTTGGATCAGAGACCAGAGATCTGGGGAGGTTAGAAGGGAAGACACTGCAAATCTTTAATTAATGAACAAATTGCAACAGAACCCTCTGATCTCTTTTTATCAGTGAGAATCCTTTAACTGAGGATTACCAGAGCCCCGGGGCATGGTGAAACTGTTGGAAATTGAAAAAAAAAAAAAGAAAATGAAAAAGAAAGGCATCAATTTCAGAATTTTAAATGAAGAGATCTTAGAAATTATCTAATGCAGAGTCTCTATTTAACCAGTGTTGAGATACAAGTATTCATTTATTTGTTCCATCATTCATTCATCAAAAATTTGGTGAGCTTCGCTATGTCAGTATTTTTCAAACTGCAGGACACAACCTGTGAATGGGACAGGGAATCACTTTATAACCCCATTATATGTGTGGAGGGGTTATAATGAAAACTATATTTCATACTCTGGTTTGCTTTGTTTCTTGGTCAAAAGCATTTGAAAAACACCGTACTTTGCATCAACCCTGCAGTACATAAGAATAACCTGGAGACCTGGTTAAATGTAATGATTTCAGGGCCACACTCCCAGAGATTCTTCAGGTCCAAGGGGGCCCCAGATTCTGCATGACTCTGAGGCATGAGCCCCGGCTATGCCAAGCCACCGGGATGCAGAGTCACCAGGGGGTGTCATGCTTGGCAGGGCTTCGCAGCGTGCTGGAGCACTCGGAGCCATGCGCAGATAATTCTAACGTGGGCGGGCGTGCTGCGGGTAGCAAGGAGAAAGAGGACTTGGCTTTGCCTGGGCTTTGGGGAAGTCTTCCCAAAAGAGATTCCTTTGATTGGCCTTGAAGGATGAGTTTGAGCTTGCCAAGCAAAGAAGAGGAGGGATGGGCCTCGCCACAGTCCTTGATCCTCGCTTTCCTCCTTCCTGCGGCTGCCCGGCGCGACTCTGCACGGGGCTGGGGCCCGGCTCTCGGGCTCCCCCTCTGGCCCACTTGAACATTGCCGCTGGGATTCCGGTTTCTGCAGCAGCAGCTGCGGAGCTCCTGGCTCCTCTGTCCTCCCAGGTCACACCACCTACAAGCGCTGGCCGGGGTACAAGGGGCCTTTTCTTTCCAAGGCCCCCATCAAACACACACGCCTTTCCTTGCAGCTGTCTAGTTCGGCTGCCTGAACGCAGAGGTAATTCACAGGAGACGTGGAGAGGCGTTTGAGGTTTCCACAAAAACACACCTCCCTTTTCCCTTTGCAACTGCTGCACTGATCATAACCGCCGAGGACCCCTCTCCATAGTGCTCTGGCCATGGGTGTGAAGCCAAGTTTCTTGAAAGAGATTTTCTTTAAGGCTGCATTTGGAATGCGGTATTTCTCTGTACGGGTGGATTTCCTCCCCAGAGTGAACTGAGGCCCGGGCCTGCCTCCTACCAAGCAGTGAGCGCGTCTGCTCTTTGGAAAGACCTTGAAAACCTCTGGCAAATCTAACTGCAGTGGGGGTGGACGTGGAGATAAAAACATGAACAAACAAAATTATAAATAAAGTATGAAAAAACGGCACAGTTTACACAATTTTATGTCATTGCATTTGAAAACAATGAAACAAATTACATTCTTGTATATATATATATATATATATATATATGAAGTTAAAAACCTTACATTCAAAATGAGAGGGATCAACAGTCTGCTAATGGCACGGTTGCATCAGATGAGAGTGCGTTGGCCTGCTCCCGCCCTCCGCCTTGCAGATATGGACTCCATTGTGACAACCATCCACCCCCACCCCGGGGTCTCGGGCCAGAGGGGGAGGGGCAGAGGAGTGATGGCACAAGGCAGGGCTACTCTGGGGACTCTAAGTGTCCAGGCTTCTGCCCTTCAGCCAGGCTTCTTCCTTCAGGAGGGCGTAGAGGATGAGTGAGGGCAGAGGGCCTTTGCACGGAGACGTGCAGTCCCTCTCTCCCAGGAACCCCACGCCCTCCTGCAGTCTCGCCAGCCTGTCTCAGTGGGTAAGAAAGTGCAGAGGAAAAGCTCAATTAGAGCCCCAAAAGCACTGAGTCAGAGAGGGGAGAGTGAGCTGGGGCTCGTGTCATAGAACCTGCCACCTGGTCTCCACCCCGAGGCTGCAGCCGCACAGGGGCCCAGTTACGTGTGGCCCTGGCCACGGGCTCACTCTCACGTACTCCTGCATGGGGACAGACCTGAGTTCTTGCTCTGGGGAGGCACTTTTCCTGGACCACGGCAGACCATTCTCCTGTTAACACATCTTTCAGGGTAAAGGCTGCTCCTTGGTTAGGACCCAGCTGTAGTTTCATTCTAGTCCCAACGACACTGTCTCAGCACCTTTAATGGCCTTGTGGGCTTCCTAAGCCTCCTAAGCTACATGTTTCCAGGCCATGCACCATTTCCTTGGGTGAGTTAACCTCACCCATTCGGATTCTTCCTCTTAAAAGGTGAAGGCATCTCCAAACTTTAGAACAGGCTTACTGTAGCCATCTGTCTACTCAATACAAGTGGAGCATCCCTAATCCAAAAATCTGAAATCTGAAATGCTCCAAGATCTGAAACTTTGGAAGCACTGGCATGATGCCACAAGTGGAAAATTCCACACTCGACCTCACATGAAAGGTCGCAGTAAAAACACAGGTGCACAACACACAGTTTATTCAGAATGCCTCCCCTCCCCAGGGGACCTACTTCCTGGCCCCTCAACGGCTTCAGATGTTTCTTGTCACCTAAATAAAATTGAGTGTTCAGGAATCATTTAATCACAACACACAAAACACAGCATTGTAGGTGGAGACTGACAGCCCGCTGTTGTTTGCTGCTGCTATTGTTTGACAACTGATGCAGGCCACTGTGCTGTTACTCTGAACACATTTTTTCATTGTTTTAATAGTATGTCAGATTTTTTATTGTAAAGTACTTGTGTGCGAATAAATGTAAGAAAATGATTGCTTATCAGTAGCATATAAATTCAAGGTCAGGAATGATGGTGATGCCACACAACCTCAGATTGTCCACGTGGGTGGCAAATAGTGCCATCGCATCCACAGCGACAGGAGGAAAGTAAAAGTCCACGGCCACAGGTGCAGGGGCATGGGCACAAGTGGAGGTGGGAGCTTGAGGGAGCTCTCTTGCTGGGTTGCTTTTTCTCTGAGAAATAGGAAGCAAGGTCCTTGGCTGGGATGGCACACGGAGGAGGAGGTGTGGGAAGTCTGAAAAGGAAAAAGGCACGAAATGTTCTTCCAGCAGAGTGAATGGGTCCATAATTGCCAGGCAGCATGAAAGGCCCACTTGAGGTCAGAGGTCATGAATTAAAGTTAGGCCAGCCAGGAAGATCGTGTGCTTTCCTCCAGCCGCCGACAGCATGTGGGTGCAAGAGTGGAGTAGGCACAGAACTGGGGTTAAGCAGGGTCAGAGTTTTGCCAGACAAGTACAATGAAACAAAAGAAAGATACTGAAGATGAGGGTGTACGAAAATGAAGTGATTAAAGCAACAGACTGTGGAATTTACGCCAAGTCAGATGGGGGACAGAGAGATCCCAAGGGGAGCAGGACCAGTCACAAGGTGCAAGCGTTAGGTAACCCCTGGGTTGAGGACTGAGGGTGGTGGGATTTTGTAGGTTGTGAGCTGGGAAGTCAGGAGGTGCTGGCCAGAGAGGGAGATGCACCACATTGAGACCGTGGAGAGGGTGTAGTTGTTACTGATGACACACTTAGAATCTGGCCATTTGAGTATTTGATAGGGGAAGGACACGGAAATCGGAGGAGAGGTATTCAGGGACTCAGAGCCAAGACTGTCATCCCAAGAATGATGACGAGGTGGGCTGGTGGGAGTGGTGGTGGGCCAGGTGCTGGGATCCACACACATGGGAGATGCAGGAGTGAGTGGTGGACGCTGCAGGCTGCTTGTTGATATTCAAAGCTGAGCAGTTTAAGGAAGAGCGACAATGATCTGAAACAGCACAGAGGAGTGAGGAAGACACCTGCCCCCTCTGGTGGCAGGAGAAGTGTGGAAAAGAAGCATAAACCACCACTTGAGAAGGCTGCAGGGAACTGTTTTCACAAGAGAGCCTTGTTCTCTAAGAGCAAAAAGGGGAAGAGATGACATTAAGGTTATAGGATGATGTTTCTGTCCAGCTTAACAAGTTTCTCTCACTTCCCACTATGCTTTGAACCTCACACTGAATCCCATGCTACCTGCTACCTCTCTACCCGCCAGCCACACTGTCCTTACCATGTTCCTTGGACGTACCAAGTTCTTTCCAACCCCAAGGCCTTTGCACTTGTTGGCATATTCTTTCCTTTCTTGAAATTGCACCTAACCCCAGTCCCTTAAGTCTCATGTTGAGTGTCATGTCCTCTAAGAAACTTTGCTAAACATGCTGGTTAAATCAGGGTGCTGTGCTCAGTGCCGCAGAAGCAACAGCCATCCACACGGTCTCTGCCCTCCAGTGGTTCACGGTCTGGTGAAGCACACCGAGGGCTGAGCAGGTGCGTGAGAGTGTGCTGAGGGCCACAGCGGGGTAAACCCGGGGATGTGGGCACACACAAGAGAAGCTCTTAACTGAGCCGTGGTGGTGAGGTGGAGGGTTCGGAAAATGGCGGCAGGCTCCGAGGAGAGTGGAGGGAGCCGTCAGCCCTGCAGGATGGCTGGCGTGCCGAGGGGTGCCGGGCAGACCTGTGGACACACTGAGGGGTTTGGGCTCTTTCCCGGGGCCCAGGGGGACACTGAGGGAAGACTTTCCGTCTTTAGAAGGTATACAGCTCTTTTGCTGAAGAATCATGAACAGGAGCAGAATATTATCAACTTTGGCTCCAGAACAAGTGCAGAACTGCCATTTGGGAGCCAGGTGACCACAACCTCTGGAGCACAAAACAAGGATGAGTGCTGTCTGGGGGAAGTTTGGCCAGGATCCCAGAACCACCAGAGCTACAGATTGTTCTGGTCTATTGGCCTCCCACCCACCCCACCAGACAGTTTCATTAATGAGCTCTATAATTGGTACACCTTCTCCATTTTATTCTAATACCAAGGAGTCAAAAAACAAGAAAACAATGGATTGGAATCATTATAAATTTTTCCCAGTTCCCTGCCAAACAATAAGCTTCCATACTTCCTCTCTCCGACTTTACACTACCGGACACTGCCTTGGTGCTTTGCAAGATGACCATGACTTCCATTTACACAGTGCTTACCAGGTGCCAGGCCCACGTCACAGCCACACAGACAGGGAGGTGGCTTCACATGCATTTTACAAGAGGAAATTGAGGCACGGAGCTCTCTTGCCACATAGCTAATAAGTGACAGAGCAAAGATTCAAAGCCATGCAGTCTGATGGCAGAGCCCAGGGGCTAACCCGACATTTCGACTCCCTTTAGTTCTGGTGGTTCAAACAGTGTGAGGGTGAGGCATATTTCACTGTGCTCAAGACTTCATATGGCAGACAATTTCCCCAGTGAAAAAGTAAAAAAGAATTAAAAAAAAAAAAGACTTCATAAAACTGCCTTTCTGGATAAGTCACGCCATTGACCAGAACGTTCCACGGCTCAGGATCCTTGTTCCTGCCCAGACATCTGAAGACCAGCCCTGCAGAAGGCTGGCTGCTTTCCCCCTCGCGTGTTCACACTGTCCGTGAAAACACACTTGTCACGTGTTGTGTCTCCACCGTCAGATGGTGGTAGGGCTTTGGAGAGTATCTGGCTCAATATGAAATTCCCTAGAAATAAAGTTGGGATTCTCGGGAGCTATCTTTCCTATCTCCTCCCCTGTGGACTCTCCTGAAGGGAGTGGAGCTCTGACACCCGCCTGCTGCCAGGGTCCTGCCATTCCTCCTACCAGCCTCCTCCCTAGCACCTTGCACACACCATTCCCACCACCTAGAACCCTCTGCCTTCATCCTTCCGTCACTTCTTTCCACCGTTCAAAGTCACACTCACAAAGCCTTTCCTGGTCATTGCAATAGACCCCAGTGTCCCCCCTGATCTGTCACAGCACATGTCTGTATTCCCATAGACTCTTACAACAAGAAGGGGCTTTGAGATCATAGGCTCACCCTCCTCATCCTGTCCCCAAAGATTAAACCAAGGCCCAGAGGGCAAGTGGTTTACCCCAAACCACCCAGAAACTTCACTGCTCTTTCTGTAATTGTCTCAAGAACAATTGTCTTGGCCCTCTTTGCACCTATGAGCTGTATGAATCTGCTACAAACCCTGGTGTGCAAGAACATTGAATTCCCTTATTTTCTCATTGTGGTTTGAACTTGTATTTCTCTATTTCCGGGACTATGTCAAGGTTCTTGAGTCCCTCACGGGGCCAAGGAGTCTAGTTCTTGGGCATTTGTCCACATTTGTTGCCATGGTGACATCTAGGGCTCTTTCAGGCTGGGGTTCCAGGTCTGCTGGCTCCAGGATGCCTCTTTGCTGTTCTTGGTGCCTGAAAACTCACTGCAAGGCTGGACTTCCAGAGCATTCTGGCACTATGCAGCCATTTCCATCTGGGGCACTGCGGGGACCAGGGTGGGGCAATGACCTAGAGTCCTCTCTTCATGCTGGCCCAGGGAACTCTTTATTAGGGGGAGAAGTCTTCTCTGCCTCCTGTCTCCTTTGGTCACACTCTTTCTTCCCTCAAACCCAGGAGTCCCTCTTGTCCTTTTCTAATAGACCAGGCAAGTCCCTAAACCCCACAACCTAAGTGTTAGCAACTGAAACACTTATTTCCCTTTCTTTTAATCTTTAAACCTGCCAAGAAATTGAGGAGGAATGTTTGAATTCCATCCTTCTGAGGGTAGCAAAAAGAAAAAAAAATAGATTAAAAATATAGCAATTAAGTTTCAATATTAAAACAGCCAGGATATTCTATCTTGCTAGTCCTTTTGCCTGGAATCGTCTTTCCCATTTTTCAACTGGCTGACTCTGGCTTATCTTTTAGGACTCAGCTCAGACATCACTCTAGATAGAAATCATCCATATTCATGAATAAGCCCCACTTCTCACTCCCTTCTGCAAAAGTAAGGCCTTGCATTACTGCCAGCCCGTGCCTAGTTCCTATCAAATGCTTGCTCCACAATGCATGCCAACTTGAACTGGATTCAGGGAAAGGTTGTGGGTGAGCGAGATCTGCCTGTTGACTGGTGGCTGCCCAGGGAAGATAGGCGTAAATGAGAGGCTCCAAAAAGGCACATGACTGGGGTACACTGCAGGTCCCAGAATAAGACATTCAAAGGCAGAGCCGAAGAGGGAGGGCAGGGCAGCCCCTCGCTGCTCCCTGCCTCTTTTTGAACCAGGTGTTCAGAGAATACAGGACGTTTTTAAGAAGAACCAGCAGGTGGCAGCATTGCTCCTTGGATGAGGGACTCCCCTCTCCAGGACAGAAGCAAAGGAGCCCTTTCCCGCCTGTGAGACAGTCGCCATCTCCGGGCCAGTCTCGGAGTGGAGTTGAGGCCCCAGACAGGGCCAGGGTGCCAGCTGCACTGCACACAGTAGGGATCCAGAACCATGCGTGATCCAGTTTTTTTCTCATTCTAAGCCTCCCAGGGGCCTTGCATGCTTGAGGGAGGAAGGAAGGGAGGGAGGAGGAAGGGGATGGACTTACAGGCCTCAACCTAGAGCCAGCGAATTAGAGTCTCTCGGGTGGAACCCTGCTATGCCCTGGGGGTTCTGATGGAGGCAGGCCGAATTCTCCTTTGTGTGACTAGTTTCTAAAGGCCTTTTGATCACAAAATTGGATTTATCGATTAGGAAAACCTAGCGCAGCCCCCAGTGCGCTCCTTCTGCCCTCCCTCTGGGTCCTCCCTCCGGGAAGGCTGAGCAAGGTGTCTGTGGGAGTCCAGCGGGAGTGGCCGCTGGGTTGCAAAGAGAGACTGTGCCCTAGTGGGCACTCCCCTCTCTCCTGGGTGCCGTCCTAACAGCCCCCACCTCCAGCTGTTGTTCTCCAGGTTGAACTGTAACCCACCTCTCTGATGAGTGTGCAGAGGCAGCAGGGAAGCTAAGAATTATGTCATGGTCAGCTCTGTCACCACTCGGGCAAGCAGTACTTTCATTAGTTCCTCATGAAACTGAGGCCAAAGGGGGCATCCAGGTGTTGCTGGGGTGGCTCGAGTTGCAGGGCTACCCATGCATGGAAAATCTGGGCTGGGGGGAGCTGGCTTTTGGTTTTAACAACAGGTAACTCCATGTTGCTCTTCCCTCCTGTAGCCTCCCTAAGTCCCTTCCCACGGGTGCCCTGGGAGACAGCTGCCAACGAGAGGGAGGCCTGGAGGGGGAATGCTCAGGTGCCCGCAGTGCCTGCTTGGAGGAGCTGGCCGGACTGGGACCTACTCTGGTGGGGCCAGCTCCTGGCAGTCCCCTGCACATCCATCCACCACATCCCGTCTCCACTCTGCAGGGAAGTCTTTTTCTATACTGACCCCGCCATCCCAGCCCTAGATGTTTCAGGAAGTCATTTTTCAGATGCCACTGGGAGGGCCCCTCTGCTGCCCCCTCAGGTCAGGGCAGTGAAAACCACTGCCTCTGCTCCTCCAGCCCCTGAGCATTTTCTCTGACTCGCTCATGGAACCACGTGTGATGTTTCTGTATATCACATCCATTTTCTTGACTGCATTGGAAGCAACTCCGAGGGCTGGGGGGCACCCTGTGACATCGCCTCCAGCCCAGCCCTCCCACAGGGTCTTGTGCAGGCATGACGGAGGGGCACACGGTGAGTAGGGAGAGATGCAGGGGTGACAGGGAAGGCTTTGTCATGGAGGTAGGAGTTGGTCTGGGCCCTGAGGGCTGGATTACTTGCTTAGGTGAAAGGTCGCCAGTATATTCTCAGAGCTTTCCTCTTAGGTAAAGTCATTGCTGGGATATGAATCTGGACAGAATGACAGTGGTCCATGAGCAGGGACAGGCCGGTCCTGATCCTCAGTCAGCCTTGCTTGCTGATGCCACTGGTCGGTCCCCAAGACTGCTTCCTGGAATGTGTGGCTCTACCGGGGGGTGGGAGTACATGGATAGCAGGGCTTGTGCTTCTCCTCTGGACCCAGTTCACACTCAGAAAGGGCACAGAGCACAAAGCCTGAGAGGGGGCTGGAAGCAGAAATGCTCTCAGAGCAGACACAGAACCCCCAGCCCAACCCCTGTGCCCAGAGAAGTGCTGTGATGTGACCGATGCCGGACACCTGCGAATCAAAGTGGGGACATCATGAGGGAGGAACCCGCGTCTTTGAGGACCTCAGAGGTGGACCCTCTGGGCTGGCCCCTGAGGACTTTGCACTCTCCTGAACTTCCCAACCCTCTCTCTCCGCTCCTGTCCCCAAGGTCAGCACTGTTGCTAGACTCTGGGGCTATAGCAGGCTTTTCTGCTCTCCAGTGAGAAGTTCAGGGCCTTTGCTCCAGGAGGGCAGGGTGTTTGGAGGAGACAACAGGCAGGAGGGAGGAGGGGGAAGGCCCAGAGGGTGGGTCAAAGCCTTATTCCTGCCTTCTCAGCCCCACCTGCAGGCACTGCCCACACTTACTATTCCTTCCACCCTTGCCTAAGATGAAGAAAGCATCCACCAGGGATTCCCCTCTCAGCCACCCCAGCCACAGCCCCTGAGAACGGGCGTGGGTGCACACGGACCGGCAGGGACGCCAGCTCATGACACAGCCAGCGTTCGGCCCCTCCATGGCTTGTCTGGTCTGGTCTTGCCTCTCTTACCTGGGAAAAATGGCACCTCAAGGACAGAGTATGCCTTGCTTTCTCCTAGAAGAACAGGCTCTTTCTCTGCTATCTGATGGGGCTCTGGCCAAAAAAATATGTATCTGTCTGCCCTTCCTTTTTTCCTCCTTGAGGGCCTCTCTGTAGCCTTTATCAGGACACAGCTGAGCTCAGAACAGCAGAGTTATGACTGCGTGGGAGCCGGTGCCTTCCTCCTAGTGCTCAGGGCACCTGGGGCAGCCCTGGATCTGAGCCCCAGGTTGGCCCCCATCTCCCTTGAGTCATTCAGGTAACCAGCAGGGCAACCACAGGAGGAAAACAACAGCCCCATTGCCCCAGGCGGCAGTCCCAGCCCAGGGCAAACCGGGCATTACTTGAGGTCCACCAAAGGCACGCCCAGCCCCAGGGCTGCAGGAGGAGGCTGGAGAGAGGCTGGGTGGGGCAGCAGGAAGCCTCCTGGGGTTCAGTGTGTGTCCTGACTTGCCATTTCTGACATCAGCCTCTTCTGATGTCCTTTCTTGGGGTAGGAACCAGGAAGGGCAGAGGTAAGAAGATCAGAACAGCGCGGGGTGAATTCCCACGGAAGGCAAGTTGAGCCGAGCCGATCCATGACTTTTGGTAAACAAGTCGCAGCTCTTCCCTCCAGGCCCATCGTGCACAGGCACCTCCCTGTGGTGCTCCACTGCCTCCTCTGCATCCACATGCTCTTTCTAAGGCATGCAATTCGTTGGTGGGTCTATCTTCCCCACCTTGAAGCCTTAGGTTCTGGGCTCTGACATTCGGTGTGATGCTGGATGCTCGCCACCTGGGAGGCACTCAGTGAGCGCGTGGTGAGTGCAAGAATGAATGCTCAGTCTCCAAACAGCACCCCCTCCACCCCCCACCCCCGTGCCGGGAGTGCAGGGCTTGGGTGCTCACTGGGCGTTCCTCCAAGTGTGAGAGAAGGGACATGGGAACTGTGGCGGAAGGTGGCTTCCTCTGAGCTACTGACCTTAAAGAGAACAATGCACCCTTCTGCAGGGGCCTCCTGCCTGCTGGGCGGGGTGGGCCACACTGTCTCCGTCCTTCCGCAGCTCTGCTGGGGCTGCTTGCTCCCCTTGACTTGTGCCGCCAGCAGCAAGTCCAGGTCTTATTTAACTCTAAATCCTGGCTCAAAGCCTGGCCCATTCCAGGTGCCTGTTAGATGAAGCATGTGTACCTCCTCTCTATGTGGGTCTGTGTGCGGAGCTGTCCGTGCCTTGCTGGAAGGCGGCTGTTTGGGCCATGTTCTGATTGTCCCTGTCCCTTCCCTGCACATCCCTGGGGCCTAGCCCAGGATGAGTCCTCTTCCTCCCTCTGTCCAGCACCTGCCTCCGAGGCTGGCCGAGGTTCCTGGACTCCTGCAGCCACGGCAAGTCTTTAGCACACAGAGATCATATTTGTAGATGCTCTGATGAGTGGAGGAAAGGGAATATACGTTCTACTTTATAGAAGGTTTGAAAACTCTTCAGGAAAAAAAGAAGTGAGCTGGCTGCTGACATTCAGCCCCCACCATGCCTGGAGCGTCGCATCCCTGCCTCGTTCCTCACTTTCCCTCAGCAAGCCACCCAGCAGGGCCCACCCCATCCTGGGGCACACGTGAGAGAAATACTCTCCCTGCCTCCCACCGGGAGCCCAGGTCCCCGCAGAGAAGCCCAAGGGCGCTGTGGATTCTGGAGTCTGAAGCTGCATCTTGCACGGGTGTCCTGAGCCAGCTGAGGCAGCGAGAACTACCGCTGACTCAGGAACAGACTCGCGTACAGAAAGAGGAAATCTCCAGAGTCAGCCGCAAAAGCTCGTGGTTTCCTGCCAGTCCTGGGTGTGTGCTGAAATGAGCACTGGCTAACGTGACTGACACCTCTGGCATCTGTCTCGCACACACTCACACTCACCAGGACACGGCCCCTCCCCTACGCCCTGAGCTCTCTGCGTAGCGCAGTGCTGTGCAGGCAGAGGAGCCACCCAGATGGCCTTCTTGGCTCAGGGAGGAGGGGCACGTGGGCTGGCTGAGCACGAACTGTGCCCAAAGAGTGGGTACCCTGAGAACCGTGACAGCTCGTTGGACAGATGTTGGCAGGACTGGAGACAAAATCACCCATAGGCTCAAACCCCAAATGACATGTGAGCATGAAATCCACAAAAACCCCAGGTGGAGGCCCGAAGACTAACTAGGGTCCCGTCTCATCTGCCTAGGCCGGAGCCTGTTGTCCCTTACCCTTGTAGCAAGCAGCAGAAGTAATGACAATTGCCAAAAAAGAAAGAAAAAGAGAAAAGACCTACTCAGCTCCAATTTTGGGGTTTGAATGTGGTCCCCGGGGAGTGTTCAGGGAAGTGTCATGCAGCCGTGATTACCCATTATCTCAGGGCCACGCATTTGAGGCAGAACTGCAGGTTCAAAAGCGCCTTCTGTGATACACAGTTCAGGGCTCGTCCTATACCTCCAAGTTGAGCAGGGGAGAGCCAGCTCTGCCCAAGTGAGGCTGCGTCTCCCTGGTCATTTGCATGACCCTGCTGGAGGCTGCTCGGGAATGGTAACATTGTCTGTCTTAAGGATTACAGCAGATGATGGCCCAGGTGCTTGGACGGCAGGTCTCTAAATCGACATTAGTGGGCTGCTCCTCCCGCCCAGGGGGCCCTGCCTGTCCATGGTGTGTCATCCACCTTGGATCGAATTCCGGGTCAGAGTCACACACAGTGCCACTAAGTGCTAAGAGTGGTAATGTTAGGCCTCATAACAGCCCTATAAGAGGGGCATATATTCCTTTTGTAAACACAGAAGTTAAAACCGAGATTGCTTAAGGGACTTGCCCAGGACTACAAAGATAACTGATGGAGACATAGGTCTTTTGACTTCGCAATCAGTGTTTGGCCACCACACAAAAGCTGCCTCCCTCTTTGAACCTGGAATGGTGCCAATTGCCTTCTCAGTCCCAGCGTGGAGACGGGTGGGAAGAGAAGAGGCGAGGTGTGACCAGTGCCTGCTGTGTGGCAGGCTTGGTGTTCTCTGGGGCTGCCACAGTAGGTAGGAATCTGGACTCAGGAGCCAGACTCCTGGGTTTAAATCTCAGGCACTGCCACAGGCTGCTTGTGTCATCCCAGACAAGAGATGTCACCTCTGTGAACCTCTGTTCCCTCATCTGTAAAATGGGATTAGAATAGCACCTACCTCACAGAGGTTGTTTAGGGATTAATTGAGTTAATCCCTAACAAATTAACTGAATTTGTGTAAGGCACTTAGAACAGTGGTTGGCACTTAGGGATGCTCCGTGTTTATTGCCGTTGTTAATAAGTTATTTTTGATATTTAATATTACTTCTAAATGGAGTCACCTGGTTGCCTTATTCCCGTTTTATGCAGGAAAAAAAAGGTGATGCCAAATAGCCAATAGCTGCCGTAGGCCCCAGGGCCCCCAGCCACATTGCCTGTCCCGTGAAGCTCCCCCAGTGAGGTCTCAGAGTGGAAAGGTGCCAGGACACTGGACCTGAGCCTCCCAGGAAGGAGTCCAGCCAGCTGGTTTTGCTTTCTCCCTCCCTCTGGGCTCTGCTCTTATTCCCCCATCTGTTCTGGGAACACTCAGACTGTCACCATACCATTAAGGGGGCACAAAGCACAGGCCAAGCCACTCAGTGGCCAGGCTGCCAGCAGCTTCTTGCTGCCTGAGACACAGGATGGACAAGCGCCTGCTTCTCGGCCTGGCCCTGGGGTTGAATGAGATGTTACGCACACAGCTGCGGTTTGCTCCAAGCTCTCTCCCTGAAACGCTGGGTGCTGCTCCGTAATCCTCTTCCCCTACTCTCCTCTCCCTCTTGGTAGGGTGCAGTTGGGCCCTTACCCCAGCCAGCTGCTTTGAGAGCTGCCTCTACCTTGCCTTTTTTTTTATTTGTATTGGACAGTTTTCTGTCCCGGAAGGGAAACTGCAGTGAGGGACACCATGAGGTGGGCTTGGCGTGACACAGAAGGACGGCTGGTGGAGGGGAGGCTGTGGGCTGTGGGGTGCCCGTGCTCTGCGCATCGCTCTAGAGAGGAGAGATGTCAATAGGCTCATGGAACCATTGGCAAAGAGTCTGCGCTTGTTGAGGGATCCTAGCTATTGTAATATGCAAATTCTCAAATCTCAGTGGCTTCACGCCTAGACGTTTACTTGTTACTCCTGCAAAATGCAATCTGGAAAGGAGTCACCCAGCACCCAGGCTGACAGAAGCACTGCCATATTCAATGTGCAGCTTCCGAAATCGCTGGAGTGTAGACATCCAGCCAGCAGATGGGACAGAGAGGGTGTGGAGAGTGGGCAAAGCTTTCTGGGTTAGTCCTGGCAGTGGTGCATGCTGCTTCTGCCTACATTCCATAGGCTGGAACTCAACCATCAGTCTGGTTGAGTTCGTGCATGGAACTGGGAAATGTAGTCCCTGCTGGAAAGCCCCTCCCAGCACCACCCCACACTGTGGGCAGGGAACATTGCTATGGTGGAATCCACCAAATGTGGACGCCTACTGAGAGGCATTCTGGAATGAAGTTCTGTTCGTGTGATCTCAGCTGCTCCTGAAATGAAACAAGAGTGGAGAGACCTAAAAAGCCAATCTTAATAAACATGGATAAATAAATAAATAGGCAGACGTAGCCACCCAGGAAACCTTCAGATGGGCTCAGTCTTAAAAAAAAAAAAAAGATCACATACAAAAGGTAGAAAGAGTAGCTATTGACCAAAATCAACACAAAAATATAAAAGACTAGTATGGAACTGAAGAGTAATGTCAGGAATGTTGACCAGGATATCTGAAAAATGTCTACACAGGAGCCTTTTTAAAGCTTTGTTTGAGCGAAAGAACAAAGGAGACTCAGGTGTGTCCCTAGGGATAGGTAGTAGGATGTCACTGAGTGACAGGAAGCACAGTCCCACCCATTTTTATTTTGCTTCCAACTTCTTGTCAAAGTGAATGATTTTAAGACCAAAAAGGGCAGATGCTTTGAATAAAAGACATTGCAATCTCCAAAGAATGAGGACTGTGCAAGAGTGAAACTTACTCCTCAAACTAACTGAATGGCCTAAATGAGTTACATTCCAGAGTTCTAAAAGAATTTTTAAGAAGAGATAAATGTAAATGCAGGAATAATTAAGAGCCCATGCCCTGGAACTAGGCTGCCTGAGTTTGAATCTTGTCTCAGACACTTGTAGCTGTGTGAACCTGGAGAAATTACCTAATCAATCTGTGACTTAATTTTTCTACCTGGTAAGTGGGTAAAATAATAATACCTACCTCATAGGATTTTTTAAGAGTTTAAATAAAATACTGTCTATTCTTAGCACTGAGCCTGACACCTATGAAGCGCTCAATAACTGTTAGCTGCTGCTACTATTACATGCTGATCTTCTGTGAGTAATTTATAAAACATGTCAATCAGAGAAAACTCTGGAAAACAGAGATGAATGAAGACATTCCAATTTTCAAAATACCAAGAAGTGAATTTTCTCAATGCTATCAGTGTCAGGCAAAATTTCAGACTATATGGTTATTCAACATATATTATTACATCCCTGCTGTGTGTTAGCTTCTGTGCTGGGCAGTGGAAATAGAGCACTGAACACAATATGCAGAAATGCATGCTTTCTTCAGTGTAGCAGGTCTAGGAAAGGGAGACATATAATTTTTAAAAATTAATAAATATATAATGTTGATGGAGGGTACAGAGAAATACAATGTAGGGCAGAAAGATGCATAAGGTTACAGGGAGAGAGTCACACATTGAAAGAGAGGAGTCAGGCAAAGGCATTGTGACAAGACAACCTTTTTAGGGAAGTCTGAAGACATGTGGCTTTCTGGAGAAGGAAGTACAAGTGCAGAGTTCAAGAGGGAAGTGTGTCCAACATGTTCCTGGTACAGCAGGGAGGTCAGTGTGTCTGCTGTGGACCTGGGGGAGAGGAGGGTGAAAGATGGGGTCAGAGAGAGCAGGAAGCCAGACTGGGCAGGGTGTTTAAGGCCCTTGTAAAGGCCAGGATTGTTAGCTAGAGAGAGACGGCAGCCAGTGACCAGAGGAGCGACAGGCTCTGATTTACACTTTAACAGGGTCCCTCTGTGTTGCAGAGACTGAAGGAGGCTGCCGTGGAAGTGGGGAGGCCTGCAAGGAGGCTGCTGTAATAAACTGTGCAGTGGTGATGGCTCAAACCAGGCTGGTAGCAATGGGGGCTCTGAGATGTGGTCTCAGAAGCAGTCACATTCTGGGTAGAAGCAAACAAATTTTGCTAATGGGGTTGAATGAGGATATAAGAAAAAGAGAGGAGTCAAGGATCTTGGCCTGATAAGCTGGAGTGGTGGTGTAGCCATTAGCTGAGGTGGGACGGCTACAGGAGTACAGGTGCAAGTTTAGGGGACAGGAGGAATTGAATGAGGAGCTCATTTTTGGATATGTTATGTTTGAGATGCCTATTTAATATCCAAGAAGAGAAATCTGGAAGGCAGTTCGATTCATGAGTCTGGAGAGGAGAGAAGAGGTCAAGGTTGGAGCAGTACATCCATGATAACATTGAAATTAACAAAGGATTAAAGTCACTTAAAAAAATGAGGAAGTCCAAGGTCTGTGCTCCAGTGCGTTCCAATGTGGAGACGTTGAGGAGGAGGAACCAGCACCTGGAGACAAAAAGGGGCAGCCAATGAGATTGGAGGACAGTCAGGAGAGGGTGGTGACCTGGAGGCCTGGTAAAGACAGTTTCAGGGGGGATGGAGGAGTGGACGTCAACTTCTGCTGGGAGGTCAAGTCACATGAGACCTGAGAAATGGCCATCGGAATTGTTGGTTAAAAAGTTTGTTAATAGATCCTTGAAAAAGAAAGTGGTGATGACTAGGATTCAAGATTGGTTAACCAAGTACAGGTTTTGCCAGATGAAGCACATTCTTTTATTTAGAAAGTGTCCCCAGATGATGCCGTAGTCTGCCTAGATTTCGACATGGTGTTTGAAGAAAAAAAGATTCTTCTAGTATCTTTGAACATGATGGCAAAATATAGTCTTATAAAACAGTTGTATTGAATGTATAAATGGCATATTCCAACCCTCTTTCCCCTTGGCCTCTTCAAAAATTTTATCAAGGACTCAACTGAGAGCATCACTGGAATGGTTAGTCCACTTTGCAGATGTTGCAAACCTAGGCAAGATAGAAATACATTGACGGAACACGTGGGACCCCAAATAATTCTGGTGGATTAGATGAGTGGGCAGAGCTAACAAATGAAATTTAACAAGAATGAATGGGAATCCCTGCATTTTGGCACCAAGAACTGAATATCTAAATGAGGGAACCAGTGTTTGACCACAGTAAATGATAATGTGACCTGGGAATTTATGTTGATAATAAGCTCTGCATGAAGCAGAGCTGTGATACATAACCAAAAGAGTGGTAAAGAAGAGTGGTGTCTGCAATAATCAATCGTCTTAGGGCACTCTGTGCTGGTCAAGCCACACGTACAATATTCATTCCATTCTGGCATCATGGGTAGAGAGGGAAATTAATGCACTGGTGTGCATATGGAGGAGAAAAATCAAGACCCATGAAAACCACTGCAACCTGCTGGTCTTTCCACCCCCATCTTTCTTCTCCAGCCAGTTCCCCACACTGCTCCCAGGCAGGTTCTCCTCAGACATAGATAGGATCACATCACTCACTTGTTTAAAGTCTCCGTGCTCTTTCCCCATCACCTAAGGAATAAAACCTGAGACTCCTCTCCCGTTCTTCCCAGCCTCATCTCCCTCGACACTCCCAGCAGGCTCTGTGCCCCAGCTACCCTGCTTCCCGAGCTCACCACACGTTCTCATCCCTGCTTTCACTCGTGGAGTTAGTGCCTTCCTCTGGGCTCTCAAAGCAACTATTTTTCCTTCTTGTCCTGTCCCTCACTATGTCACCCTTGCCTCTTTTCTTACCTATATCCCACACTAGACTGAAAGCTACCCGAGGGCAGGGCCAATGCTTTTCCTTTTCACTCTTATTTTCCTAGTTTGGCCAGATCTTGCCACAAAACAGGTACTCAGTAAATGCTGATTGAAGGAAGGAAGGAAGGAAAGAAGGAAGGAATAAATGAATCAGTGCTAGTTCCTCTGCCTAAATGCCTTCCCTTCCTGACTGCTCATTGGTAAATCCCATTCATCATTCCAAGCACCCAGCTCAGACAGCAGGCACTGTGAGAATCCTTCCTGCTGTGGCAGACCACACCTTTCCCTGCACTTCCCACGGCACTTGGCCCGTGGCCCCATAAAGCACTTGAGGCTTTAGATTTATTCACCCACCTGGCTATTCTGTCTTACTCATCTTTGTATGCCCAGGCATGGCTGGCCACATGCCTGGATCTAGTGTCATATCTTATAAGAAATGCCTAAAGTACCTGAGAAGGTATAGCCTGGGAAAAGGGAAAAATGATGCTTTTTATTAGGAAGAAAAAGAAACAGCCCCTTGGCCTGGTCTTGTAATGCTCACTCACATCCGTAAGGGTAGAGACAGATGGCCTCCACAGTCTTTCCAACTCTAAGATTTTGTGGCTCTGAACTCTGAAATTCAATAGAGTTTCTGTATTACTTAATTAACAGCCTTGCTTCCAGGCTACGCAGCCCCAGGGAAAGGTGGGGAAGAAGTGTGGCCCGCTCTGCTGCAGGTGAATTGTGGCTGAGGATAAGTAAGAAGGTCTTCATACCTGGCTTCCTGGAAAGTATGTGCAGAAGACAGTCCTGTCTGCACTGAACCTGCCTTGGGTCCGCCCAGGTATCTATAGGTCTGAACACTGTGGGACAGGAGCCAGGCAGGCCATCAGGGAGCATTTCTAGGTTTGTTTCCTAAGAACAAACTTGATAAGATAACAGCGCTCTGGTTTTCTCTTCCATTCACTTTATCAAAGGGATAAAGTTTGTAGGTGCTGCTCTGACCTTTACAACCATCCAAGAAGACACTTGCCAAAAGTTTCGATGTCACTCTGAAATGCCGCCCTTGCCTGCCCCTCCTTCCCATTTTTCTAACACCCTGTCCCTCCCACTACACTTCTTCTCTTCAATCCCACTGTCAGAATTTCAGAAAGTGATTCAACTCACAATAAACTAGTGAGACCCTTAAGCTTTGTCTTTGAGAGACTTGGGCGTCCATATTGGTCTTCACAACTTAGAGCAGTAACTTGCTTCTGGCCCGTCAGGCTCCGCAGCAGGTCACAGATCACCCGGTCAAGGACTGACCCGACCCACAGTGGACACTGGGCTGGACCTGGCCTGTGTGAAGGCTGAGAATCATGCCTTCCCCTGTCACTTCCAGGATGCAGCCATTCTAGGAACAGCTACCGATCCGATGGGCTGTGTTTGGAAAGCAGAGGACAACAACGTCATATCAGTAAGCACCTGCCTGGAGACCACCTTGGACCTCTACAAACAACATCTGTGTATTTTAGCAGAGTGCTTGTCACACAGGAGCCACCCAAGAAACATTTGGTGGACGTCTGCTGAATTTATTCTATGGGCAAGAATTTAATGAACACTCGGCATTAGTTCTGGGGAGAAATAAAGAGGAATAATGACAAGTCCCTGTTCTCAGTGATCCTAAATTCAGTAGTGGAGAAAAGATTTACATATTGGAAGGGTAAAATCCCGCTGTGCGGCAGTCTGTGACCAGGGTAGATGTGTGTATCGCAGTCCTGCCAGGAGTAAGGGCTTGGAAAAGCTCTGCTTTGCTCAGCTCTCCAAGTCCTACCCAAGGTGCCCTTGAGCCATCTATGAGAACCTATGCAGGGCCCATGTTCTGCTTTGTGAAAAGAGATGGTCATGTCTCTCTCCCTCTAGATGCTCAAGTCCAATTCTCCCCACTCTAATTTGGCTGGAAAACATTGTTAAGTATTGAAGATGGTATCACAGAGAAGGATTACGGAGGGCATGTTAGTGTCACACTTTAATTTTGGCAGTGAGCATGAGGGTGATGGGATTCGAATCACTATAATTAATGTTTTTGCTGCTTTGCAAATGAGGAAATTGTGGAGGAAAAAAGCTCGCCAAGGTTCATGCAGAGGGATCCACAGAGGAATCGAGGTTAGACAGTGCTATCCTCTTAGACCTCTCTGCTGCCTCCGCACCAGTGCATTGAGGAAATCATACTGTGACCAGCCCAGCAGGTCACAGTAAAGAGGTGACCCGGGTGGATGTCTTACCTGCTTTAGATGGATGTGGACACCGTACCTTCAGCTTCCTACCCTCGAGCAGACTAGCAATGTGTGTCTTTCTTAGCTGTCCTCTGGGTAGTCAGCCTGGCATCTGTCTGTCAGTAGAGTTTTATTTTCTCTTCCTTTTAGTTCTAGACTCCCTGGGAAGATAGGCAAGTGTCTGTGGTGTTACTTTGATTGTTTCTGCCATTTTGCAAGATGGCTCTGTTCTGGCCTTTAGCTAATCTTCCAGGTTCTTGACATATTTTCTATATTTATGTAGATGACCAGTATCCCCAGCTGTATTCCTGGGTTCTTTTTTTGCTTTGTCCATCTTTACCACGTATGGGTGGGGTCCTTGTGGATACTGGCCTCCTTCTCTGCTTTTTCCACACTTTGTTCCCCTCTGCCAGACTTCTGCAATAGAAATGGAGGAACTGGATGTCATCCTGGCCTGCAGATTCTCTGGCCCAGGTGGAGCCTGCTGTGTGCCCCACTGACCTCCTGTCCATGGCTCCATGGAGTGAGGGACATAGTCTCTGGTTTTCAAGTCTGACTCTTATACCTGCACAGCACAGGTATCCTATATGTCCTCAATAACTATGTACTGAATTAATTATTAGTAATACATAACCTAGTCTTCAGAGAGTCCAACTTCTACCAAACAAGCAGATGCCTCT
This sequence comes from Lepilemur ruficaudatus, assembly GCA_963574885.1. Taxonomy (NCBI): domain Eukaryota; kingdom Metazoa; phylum Chordata; class Mammalia; order Primates; family Lepilemuridae; genus Lepilemur; species Lepilemur ruficaudatus. Next base: position 6,389 of record CAUYRT010034315.1, on the reverse strand, counting down.
CGCCTAATTCCATAGGTCCAAGAATAGGGGATGCAGATATCCTCCCCCGAATCCTTTCCCCTCTCTCCTGCCTCCTTCCCAGTCCATAGGGAATTCCAGTCTGAGCCCCCTTGCAAAACAAATCTCTGCTAAAGGCAGAATTTCCTTTGAGGTCACAGGAAAGAATTTCAACATCAGCTGAAAATAAGCCCCCAAGGTCCTTTGCAATTTCAGTTTTTGGTCCTTTGGACTTGTTGCTCATTTTCAGGCTCAGAAATCTCATTCTTTCATCTCTTCCTGAGATTGGTAGTTTTCAGGTAGTTTTCAGGTTGTGTGTGTGTTGGTGGGGAGTGGACAGGAGCCTGCGGAGAGATAATGGTAAGTGGTGTTTGGCACCTCCTTGATTGTCAGATGTCTGATTTCTCATCTGATAGAGTTAAAGTATTTTCCCAAGTGTCATTAGCCTTTTCCCTAGTTCCAAACATGTCCAGTGGCCGTAGGTAAGGAGCTGAGGCGTGATAGGGGACACACACATCCTGCCCAGTGAGCGCAGGCTGGAACATGCCTGCCTGAGGACTCCGTGCAGCCCACAGCCTGCTGTGCCACCACCCAAGCTGATCCAGCCCCATACTGCCCAGCGGCATCGCGATCCTATGCAAGACTATGCCTCCACTGCCGGCCTCTTGTTTCTCTGATGCACAAAGAATGTCTGGCTCGATAAACATTCACCCAGTGATTATAGGATTAACTGCAACCTGCAGCAAAGGTAAGCCTTTAAACAGAGGTTTTGCTTTGTTTTTGGAAGGGAAAATAAAATATAAAGCAAACAAACATATTGTCCATTAATGGGCACTTTAGGCTTTGGGCTTCAGCAATTCAGTTATTAGCAAGGATTTCCTCATGCAAGAATGTAATCAGCTTCAGGCTGCCCACATCCCTCCTTCTCTTCACATGCTTCACCTTTGAGTGCTGTTGCCATGGCAATGAGATGGTTGCAAGAGAGCGAGAAAGATTGTGCCTGTATATGGAAAGTGAGATGCTTATGAAAATTCACATTTTTCTTTTTTTTTCTTTTCTCTTTGCTGGAAAGAAAGAAGGAATGGGGGAAGAGGAGTGACCCCATGTTATTTGAGGATCGATTATGTGCCAGACATGAGGCTAGGTACTTAACACATATAGTGTTAAGCGTGTGTGTGTGTGTGTGTGTGTTCATAAAACCCTTTTTCTTGTGAACTATAACTCACCTACCAAAGAGTGCACGAAGTTAAAATGTTAAGCTCAATGATTTATCACTGGCAAACACCCATATGGAATCAGGTAGACCTTGCCCGAACCCCAGAAGTGGCACTTACACCTCCTTTCAATTATTACCTCCTCCTGCCCCTTCAAAGGAAAAACTATCCTGACTTTTACGGAAATCATCTGTTTGCTTTTCTTTGTAGTTTTACCATGTATGCACTAATCCTTAGATACTATAGCTTTATTTTTTTTTAACTTTATATGATGGAATCATACAGTGTGTATTCTTTTTGTATCTGGCTTCTTTTGCTCTATATGAATTCACAACTTTTATTCATGTTATCATTTGTGGCTGTGGTTTTTCATGTTCATTTCTTTAGGGCACTTCATTGTATACATAGAACCTAATTTATTTATCCGTTCTATTGTCAATGGACTTTTTGATTGTTTCCAGCTTGGGGTTCTTATAAATAATGCTATGATGAATATTCTTATACAAGTCTTTTTGCACCCATATACTCATCTTTCTGTGGTTCTGTACCTAGAAATGGAATTCCTAGGTCACGAGATATGTTAGTAGATAATGAATGCCAAGCAATGTTCCTAAGTAGTTGTACTCCCATCAGCAATTTCTCCACATCCCTATCAATATTTAGTATTCTCAGTCTTTTTAATGTTAGCCATCTGGTGGGTATGTAGTGGTATCTCAATGTTTATTTGTCATTTGAATATTCTGTGATGTAACTGTCCCAATTTTCTATTGAGTTGTTTTTTTCTTACTGATTGGAAGTAATTTATTATGTAATTTGGGCACAAACAAGCTGTCTGTTGCATGTGTTGCAAATTTCTTACTCTCTGTAGCTTCTTTTTTTTCATCTTCTTAATAGTGTCTTTTGGTAAACAGAAGTTATTAATTTTAATGTTGTCCAATTTATTGATTTTTCCATTGTGATTACTCCTCTTTGTGTTCTGGTGAAGAAGTCTTCATTTAGCCCAAGATCATAATGGTGTTCTCCTATAATTGTCTTCTAGAATGTTTATTGTTTTGTGTTTCACATTTAGATCTAACTTATAGCAGAAATTGATTTTTATGATGATGTGAAGTAGGGGTTAAATTTCTTTTTTTTTTGTTCAATATGGATATTCAAAATGTCTCAGTACATTTGTTGAAAAGACCATCCTTCCCCCACGACTCTGCCGTGTTGCCTTCATAATAAATGGGGTATCCACATACGGGCTTTTTCTTCTGCTTCTTTGGTCTGTTTGTCTATCCTTGCTCCAATTCCACAATCTTAATTACTGTAGCTTTATTATTAGTCTTAATTTCCAGTAGAGCAAGTCCTCCCACTTTGTTTTTCTTATTTAAGAGTGTCTTGGTTGTTTTTAGTCCTTTGCATTCCCACAAAAATTTTAGAATCAGTTTATCAACTTCCACAAAAGAAAACAATAGTTGCTATTTTTTTTAAAGATTGCATTGAATTTGTAAGTCAATTTGGGAGAAATGATATCTTCACACTTTTGATTCTAATTTCCATGATGATTTCTTCTTTAAATTTTCAAGCTTTTGTGGATTTCCTGGTTATTTCTTTGTCATTTTTTTCCCCAGAGAAATACTTTAAATTACTTCAATATTTTGCAGTTTATTTGAGACTTACTTAATGTCTCAGCATATAATAAATTTCTGTGATTTTCCTTGTGTGCTTGGGAAAAAAATTATAGCCTGCAATCACAGTGTGCATGTCTTATAAGTGTCCTTTAGGTCAAGTGTATCGATTGCATTGTTCAAATCTGTATGATTAATGATTTTTATCTGCTTGCTATACCATTTACTGTGAGAAGTATGTTAAAAGTCTACTAGTTGTGATAGTGAATTTGTTTTTCTCTATTTTCTTTTTTCTATTTCAAGACTATGTTAGCAGTGCATAGAAAATTAGAATTATTACATTTATCCTAACAAATTGAATTTTATTGTAATGAAATGAGTCTCTCTTGATCTCCAGTAGTGCCTTTTTTATTGTATATATATAAGATGTACAACAGGCTTTCTTGATTTACATATACACAGTGAAATGATTACTTCTATTAGGCAAATTATCCATCACCTTCCATAGTTAGTTACCTTTTATGTGTGTGTGTGTGGTAAGAGCACCTAAAATCTACTCTCTTGGCAAATTTTTAGTATACAATATTATTAACTATAGTCCTCAGGCTGAACATTAAATCTCTAGACTTACTTGTCTTATATAACTACAAGTTTATACCCTTTAATCTACTTCTTCCCATTTCCTCCTCCTTCTCACTCCCAATAACCACTATTGTACTCTCTGTTTCTATGTACTCAACTTTTTTTTAAGATTCCACATAACTGAGATCATATAGTATTTTTTTTTCTGTGTCTGGATTATTTTACTTAGCATAATGTCCTGTGTTTACCCACCATGGCACAGATGGCAGTATCTCCCATTTTAAGGCTAAATAACATTCCTGGTGGGGGCTTAGGGGTGTATATCACAATTTCTTTGTCCATTCATCTGTCAGTGGACACTTAGATTGTTTCCATGTCTTGGCTATTGTGAATAATGTGACAATGGACATGGGAGTGCAGACATCTCTATGAGGTGCTGATTTCATTTTTGATGTAGCTCTCCCCAAAACCATTAATAATTTTTTTTTAGTTTTTATTTGCCTGGTATACCTTTTCTATTCTTTTACTTTCAATCTTTCTGCATTGTTATGTTTTAGATATGTATAAATAGGAATAGATTACTATGTAACTTTGTTTTCTTTTAATCCTGCCTGACAATCTTTTTAACTGGAAAACATTTACAATTAGTTATATATTTGAATTTAAATCTATCATTTTACATAGTATTTTTTATATCTGTCATCTGTTCTACGTTTCTCCTTTTCTTGTTTTGCCTTCTTTTATGTTGATGAGCTTTTATTATTGCATTTTTTCCATTTATTAACTTAGAAATTATATATTTTTAATTCTTCTAGATGTTAATTTCATTGATTCCCTCTCCCAACTATTGTTATTGTGAATTTTGATTCTCTGTATATTTTAAACTCCCCATACTTTGTTTTATTGTTTCATATGGTTGATATCTATTTAGATTAAAACACATTAGCCAAACACAGCTGGAAGCCAGAAGATAAGACATAGCAACATAGCTATTGGTCTTCATTCTCTCCTCAATCTCCAGCTTCTATTTAAAATCATTTTCCTTTTGTCTGAAGAATACTTTTTAATTTTTCCTTCAATTGTGAGTCTGCTGGTGGCAGTTCTCTTGTTTTTGTTTGCATGTAGTTTTTATGAAAAATTCTCTTTTTAACATTTATTCTTGATAGGTTTTTTAAAATTCTGGACATAACATTTTAGATGGGCAGTTATTTTCTTTCAGCCTTTTAAAGATGTCATTCCACTGCCTCCTGGCTTCCATTGTTTTTGTTGAGGAGTTGGCTGTAATTCTTAGTGTTGCTCTAAGGAGGGAAATTTGTCTCTTTCTCTGCTTGTCTTTCAGCAGGTTTAAAAATTCTTAGCCATGACTTCTTCAGCTATTGCTTCTGTTCTCTCCTCCTTTTATGTTCCGTCTTTTCACTATATCTTCTATATCTCTATCTCTTGTATTTTCCATCCTTTTTCTCTCCATGCTTTGTTCTATATATTGTATTTTGACTTATCTTCCACTTTCAAATTCTGTCTTCAATTGGGTTTCAATAGCAGCTAAAGTTATTCATTGAGTTCTAAATTTTGACTACTGTATTTTCTAATTTTAGAATTTCTTTAGTTTGTTTTATATAGTCTCTAGTTGGCTATCTAGATCCTAAATCATTTCTTTTATTTTCTTGAAGAAAAAAACACCTCAGCATATCTCGTGTATCTTTTGTTTGCCTCTTCAAGTATATGTTCCCCCTTCTCGATCCTGCTCTCTCCCCAGAAACCTAATATGCATGGACTATGTCAGTGGGTTTTCTTATCCTCTGGCTTCTAGCTGTGTTTGGCTAATGGAAATTACCAGTAGAACCAGAGGGAAGGAAGAGAGTGATATTTGGTATTGATTTACCTGGTTTCTTCCTTGGGGTGCAGTCTTTGTGGGCTGGCCACATTTCCTGACCATACATTCTCCATCTCTAGGTTCTGAATAGCTCTTTCCTCCTCGTCATTCTCAAACCTAGAGGTGGTAAAGGCTCTTCCTTGTTAATAGATCCAGAGTATTAGACCATCTCTGTCTCTCTCTCTCCCCAATCACTACCCATACGTTTTTTTTCTTTATTGAAGTGTAATTTACATATCATGTCTTTACTCCATTTTAAGTATACGATTACATGGTTATTAGTAAATTTACCAAGTTGTACAGCTATTCACATAAATCAGTTTTAGAGGATTTCCTACTCCTTATTGAGACCCCTAATACTCATCCCCAAATACATTTCAGACATGAAATGTATATTCCATTGTAAACATATACCAAATTTTAATAATCCACTCATGAATTGATGGGCACTTGGGTTGTTTCCACGACCTAGCAATAGTGAATTGTGCTGCCATAAACATTCGGATGCAGATGTCTTTATAATAGAATGTCTTATGCTCTTTTGGGTAGATGCCTAATAATTCTATTGCTGGATCAAATGGTAATTCTATTTTTAGCTCTTTGAAGAATCTCCAAATTCTTTTCCACAAAGGTTGCACCAATTTACAGTCCCACCAGCAGTGCAAGAGTGTTCCTGTCTCTCCACATCCTCGCCAGCATTTGTTGTTTTGGGATTTTTTGATAGAGGCCAATCTCACTGGGGTTAGGTGGTATCTCATTGTGGCTCCAGACTTCAAGTTGTATTACAAACCAATAATAATCAAATCAGCTTTTTATTGGCACAAGAACAGAACCATTGATCTTTGGAACAAGACTGAGAATCCAGAGATGAAACCATCTGCATAGGGTAACCTAATCTTTGATAAACCAGACAAAAATATACATTGGGGAAAAGAATCTCTTTTCAATAAATGGTGCTAGGAAAACTGGATAGCTACATGCAGAAAAATGAAACTGGATCCCTACCTCTCACCTCTCACAAAAATACACTCAAGATGGTTAACAGACCTAAACTTAAGGCAGGAAACCTTAAGAATCCTAGAAGAGGATGTTGGGAAGACCCTCTCAGACATC
>CAUYRT010034312.1:0-22663 GCA_963574885.1 Lepilemur ruficaudatus | reverse complement strand
CTCAGCCTCCCGAGTAGCTGGGACTACAGACATGCGCCACCATGCCCGGCTCATTTTTTCTATATATATCTTTAGTTGGCCAATTAATTTCTTTGTATTTATAGTAGAGACGGGGTCTCACTCTTGCTCAGGCTGGTTTCAAACTCCTGACCTTGAGCGATCCACCCGCCTCGGCCTCCCGAAGTGCTAGGATTACAGGCGTGAGCCACCGCGCCCGGCCTAAGTTCACTTCTTAACAGTGAATAAAAGACCTTCAGAGAAAATAGCCCTTGCCAAAGAATGTCATCCTCCTTCAACCCAAGACTACGGGATATGGAATTCCCATAGATGACTGCATGTTAAGGTGGCTTCTGGTTTTTGTGGAATGAGGTCTCACTTTCGAAAGCACAACACCAAGATGTGCTGTCGAAGGTGTGCAGATTTCACGACCATGGACACATCTCTCAAAATAAATTCACATGCTTTAGAGTGACAGCATCTACACAACGCACAGTATACTGAAAACCTTCACAGAAAATGATCATCTTCAAGGAAAAAGATTCATGCGCACAGAACTGGGAACCAGTGTCCATGCACCATCCTGCCTTGGGATCTGTTCTTAAAAATTATCATTACTCATTTGATTTACTGGCAGCACAACATCTGCCGGGGGGGATCTGGGCCTGAGCACAAAAACATAATTACTCCCCACAGAGAAAAAAGTACCCCTTTCAAGTGAGCTGCTTTGACATCAGCCTCAGCAACACCCAGAGGGTGTCCACTTTGAAGAGCTGTGTGGAAGAGGAAAACCAAGGGACTCATTGTTTCTACTCCCTAGACGGCTCCTAAGTCACCAGCACGGCACCAGGCTGAAGGCCACCCACGAGGGGGAGACACCTACTCTAGCACTCTGGCTTGGGGCATAGACCCTACGGGAGTAGTCAGGAAGAGGAGAGTCAGGCCCCAGTCACAGGCATGGTCTCACCCCACCTCTGCCACATCTGAGTGACCTGGACAGCCAGCTGCCCCTGTCAGTCTGTGGACAGAGGCGACGGGGATATGGGAGGAGGGGCTCAGCAAACGCTGGTGCCGCAGCAGCAGTGGCACACGTCATCACTGTCACAACAGCATGACTGTTCCTGGCAACAGTACTGTGTATGGAACATGTGGCAGGCGCGGTGGGTACCACCACGCCAACCTCACCAGTGGCCCCAAATGCCCGGCATATGGCAGCCTGGCACATGCTTGTGGAAGAAATTTCTACTGCTATCGTAAAAATGAATTCCAAGGGACATTTGAGTAGGAAACATCACAATTACTGGATAATGCTACATGACAAAGAACAATCAATGCCAGTTCTAACATCCTGTCAGGGCCCACAGGGAATTAGTCTCACGTATTTATCTGCTGTACGTTTAGCAAATACTATGTGGTGACGTGCACACAGAATACAGGTGCCACCGGCTTTGGCTAAATCCTGATAAACTAGAAGCAGAATAAGGAGGAACTCGAAAGACTCTTGTGATGGTATGAATGTGTGTCTTCAAATTTATATGCTGACACTTAATCCCCAATGAGATGGTATTAAGAGGAGGGGCCTTTGGGAGGTGATTAGGTCATGAGGGTGGAGCCCTCAAGAATGGGATTAGAGCCCCTATAAAAGAGGCCCGAGGGAGCTTGCACAGTCCTTCCACCACGTGAGGACATGGCAAGAAGGTGCCATCTATGAGGCAAAGAGCAGCCCTCACCAGACACAGACTGCTGGTGCATGGATCCTGGACTTCTAGCCTCCAGAACTGTAAGAAATAAATTTCTTCTGTTTATCAATTACCCAGTCTAAGTTGCCCTGACAGACTAAGACAGCCCTCATGCTAAGAACAGACTGCAGTATCCAGACTCTAGGAGCGGAAATGCAGGGCCACCGTGACAAAATGGTCCCCAGGAGGAGGCTATGTAGCTGAGCAGCATGGGGGATCTGTAGAGCAGAAGGTGGAGAACCAGCCACATCTGCGCCACCTATGCTAGCCCAGAGCCATCACACACCTGTGGTCCTGTGGGGATACGCTACTGTCATGATGTAGCAAACCAAGGGGACAACACATGTCACGGTGGCCTGTGGAACGGCACTGACAGTAACTGAATCCTCTCCAGCTGAGAGTGCTGCGGCTCACACATGCTGTGGGAGTTTAGTTCAGGATAGGCCTTCGAATGACATGGCTGGGCCCAGCACGTCTGGCCAACACCAGGTTTCAAGGCACGGGGGCCTGGGCAGCATCAGCACAGGCAGCCTCCGCCTCCACACCAGTTCGCGCTTACCATGCCAAGGACGGCAGCCGCCTTACAGATGGCCGGCACCAAATACTGAACGAGAATCTCGTCTTCCAAAGGGTGCACCCTCCGCAGTTCTGTGAGCGTCGAATACATCATCTCAAACTGATTGCGTTCAGTGAACAAGTCTGAGACCACTAGAAGCTGGAGACACAAAACATTAGGATAACAAGGGGGAGAACTGTGCTATTAGACTATAAGTAATGCATCACAAATGCTGCTCTAACATCCAAGACAGAAGAAAATTTGGGAATTCACGGAAAATAAAGCAGTAAGAACCTGGAAATCTAAAATACAGGGTAAAAACAAAACCCGAAAAAAAAACCAGTCACTGAATGTTGGCTTTAAAATGTCTCTGCAAACACCATAGATGGGGGCAGCAAACTGGGGTCTCAGCTCCACCTGCATGGGGTCACTCACCCACAGCAGTCACCATGGAAAAGAGCTATGTTTATTATTTTTGAAAATACCAAGCCCTTCCTACAGCGTATGGGGACAGGCCCTCAAAACCCCTGGGAAGATAGAAATGGGCAACTGTCTGTGTCATAAATAAATGCTTTGCCAACTATTGTCTTCATCTCCCCAGCACTCCCTTCTCTGACGTTCAATTTTCCACATCACAACTAAGAGCAGATCTCAACCGGGCACGAGCACCCATTCTGGGGAGTGTGCTTGCAGGCAGCGGCTGCCCTTCCCTGGAGATCACAGCTGCTTTCTAATATGCCAGATATCCAAAAGATTTACAAAAATGTAAAATAAAGCTATTCTTACTAGTCTTGAAAAATTATCATTATTTCCAAATGGATTAGTAAGCAACTATTTTTAAAACTTCTCTATTTTTATTTCCAATCCTATAGATCCTAATAGACATAACCCACAGAAACACATGCCTCTGCGGTCCTCACTAACTGAAGAGTGGCAGGACTCTGGACCAACAGTCTGGAACGGCTGCTTCTCAGAAGTGGGGCCTGCTTAGCTGGGTGTGATGGTGTTTGTGTCCCAGCTACTCAGGAGGCTGAGGCAAGAGGATTGCTGGAGCCCAGGAGTTTGGGGTTGCAGTGAGTTATGATGATCCCATGGCACTCTACCCAGGGCAACAGAGTGAGACCCTGTCTCAAAATAAAAAAAAAAAACAAGTGGGGCCCAAGCTTCAGGACTCTGTGTGCGACAGGCCCTAGAGGAGCAGAAGAGGACAGGAGCCTTCAGGACTCGGGCAGCAATGCGGCATGCCCGCAATGCCTTCGCTGTGTTTAAGAGTACCAACCTGCCCCAGATTGGAAATGGAAAAAACCGTTCCTTTGCCAATTTGCGAAATACTAATTTATCAGCCCATATCTGTGAACCTGTAAGAGCTTATTTCTAAATTCCAAGAGATTATAAACTGTATGTGGGTGTCGGGGGACGCAGGGACACGGGCACGTGTGAGGGAGGATGGGAAGGCAAACTTACGGATCGAACCACTTCACTGATCAGGATGACTGGGGTCCTTCTGGCTGAACTCGATGGCAAGATCCAGCGACTGTACAATTCAAGCAAAAACTGGGAACAGGAGTGGATGTCAACTCCGGCCCGGTGCTTCCTGCAAAATGTGCAAGATGGGTTTTTTTCCCCCGTACATGAGATAAGAGGTTCATTTCAAGAAGCACTCCAAACAAATCAAATGACTAATAAGAAATTTCAAATTTCTGTAAAAAAGAAAAATGCCAATGGGAAACCTGGAGTTGACTGGAGATGTGGGTGGCGATGAAGGTGCAGGGACATCTGCCTCCTCTTCCTCTTCCTCGTCCCACTCCTCTTCCCTCAGGGGTGTGATGTTGTTCCCCAGCCACACAGAGTGTATAGACACCTGCCACAGGATAGGACACTTGAGTCAGTGCTTGTGGTGAAGGCATCAGGGCCTCATGGGCAGGTGCGGCCTAGGCCCCCTGGACTAAGCACACCCCTCTGCCATTTGAATGGCCTGTCTCTCAGCAGGGGTCATTCAGGCCCAGCAGGTTATGGGCAGAAGAGCCAACAGAGCAGGTGGGCCGTGGTCTGCATTGCTGCCAGAACACTCCAACCTAAGGCTAAAGATCTAGAAGAGAGCAGTTGACCCACAGGAGCAGCTGAGGAGGGTGAAGGAAAGAGCTCTACAAAGGGATGCTTTATGCAGATGTCATAACTGACATCTGCATAAAGTCCTGGGAAACATGGAACCAGCATGGGGGCTTCTTTTCTCAACTCTGGTCCTCCCTAACTGGCATTGTGGTGGTAAACCCCATTTGTCCGAATTACTTGCTTTAAAAAGACCCCTAAGGCCAGGTGCAGTAGCTCACGCCTGTAATCTTAGCACTCTGGAAGGCTGAGGCAGAAGGATCACTTAAGCTCAGGAGTTCGAGACCAGCCTAATCAAGAGAGGAACCTCGGCTCTACCAAGAATAGAAAAAATTAGCCAGGTATGGTGGGTGGTGCACACCTGTAGTCCCAGCTACTTGGGAAGCTGAGGGCAGGAGGATCACTTAAGCCCAGGAGTTCAAGGTTGCAGTGAGCTGTGATGACACCACTGCACTTTACCTGGCATGACAGAGCGAGACTCCATCTCAAAAAACAAACAAAAAAACCCCCCAAAAACAACAAAAAAAATCTCCCAAGAATGCAAAAGGTAACGTGCCTTTTCTGGAGATGGCGGGTTGGGAAGGGAGGAGGAACCCAGCAGGAAGGCGACATGGCAGCTAGCAGAGGCAGTTATCCCGTCCCTGCAGAGGGGCCCAGTCGAGTAGGGGCTGGACCTCCCTCGTGCCTCTGTAACCCATGCTTCAGATCAAAAGCCACCATGCAGTCAGCATAGTGTGGGGGGCCTCCCTTCTGCCTGGTCCTCTAGAAAACTGCCCTCCATAATTGATGACCCCAGCCCCAACTCCTGCTCTCAGCACACACAGCCATTTCTCCCTCTGACCCGGCAGCCTGTGGTAAGTGAGTGGGCAGGCAGGTTATGAGTCTGCAGAAGCCACTCTCAGGCTGAGAACAGCAGCCCCTGTGCTCCCCTGCCCAGCCCCCAACCAACCCTCTGCCCCCTCTAGCCCCAAAGCCAGCAGTGGGTCAGTCCAGTGGCACTGGGGGGCTGAACATTCCAGAGAGGGCAGGGGTAGAATTGCAGTTTAGCCACTACGTTGAGCCTGCAGAGGGCTGGATGTGGATGAAAACACTGAGAGAAGTAGACAGAGTCAGGAAAACTGCTTGAGCACAGACCCAGCGTCATGGGCCCCAGGACATGGCTGTGGGCACCCAATGAGCCATAGGCCTCATGTACAGCCTGCCCTCAGAAACCCACCTCCCTCCATAAATCTACATCACCTTCCAATGACCACTTTCACTTACTTTGGGGGAGAAAGTTCTATAAAAAGGTGAAAGAACAGAAGAGTTTGTGGCCTCTTTTCCAACCAAGTCTAGAAAAACACAAGCTGGTGCAGCAGCTCCCTGCTCCCTGCTCACTAAAGCCAGTAGGCAGTGAACTAGAAAAGAGGAATGCCCTGCAGGCAGGGGACAGGGGCAAGCAGCTAATGGGACCAGAGGAATGCTGTGCAGGCAGGGGACAGGGACAGGCACACGAGACACCCTGGGGGCTCTGCTGACAAGGCTGCCCGCTGGGAGCTCAGAATAAGAAACCCTCAGAACTAACAACTATTTCCAAACACTCCTGACCCACTATCTTCTGAAACAAAACTAACTGTCCTGCACATGGTTTCTAAATAAACCAGCAACAGGGTGAGAGGAAGACAGCAGTGAGCAGAGAGAAAGGTGTCACTTGGTCAGTGCAGCCTAGCCGTTCTGTGAGCACTCGCGTACACAACCCCTGCTCCGGCATGTGCCACTGTGTGCTGGAATGCCTGAAGTGCAGACCAATAGAAGCTGCCAAGGAAGTGGCTGAACATCCATCTGCACACTGGGAGCCGTGCCATGGCACTCCCCTCGGAGCCAGCAGAGTCCTGGCTAGATCTATGGTCCAACAGAGCAGGAGCCCACATGGTGGCCACTTCCACCTGAGCCCTTCAGCTGACTCCACTCTCCGTCCTCACCCTCATCTGTCCTGGTTCTTCCTAAAGTCGAACTCATACCATCTCACTGTCTAAATTTCAGACACATCTCTATCAGTACACATGAAACATCTTAAAACCTTTCCTTTTTGAAATAAAGAATAGAAATAAAAATGTAAAACTTCCTGTGCATTTAACTCTTCTCCCAGATATGTTAAATGGCCACTTGACAACCAGGGCCAAGGCTGGGATGTGGGGGCTGTGGGACTGACCTGGCCGAGCTTGTAGCTCATGTTCCCCAGCTCTCGCTCGGGGTTGATCTGCAGCAGCAGCTTGTCGTGGCTGATGAGGGCACCTGCGAAGAACAGCACCATGAGCACTATCCTGCACACACCGCAAGCACACAGGCCTGTCCAGCACCTGCAATGAGCTGCAGGCCCTCGCCACTGGCCAGATGGCCCAGGCTGTGCAGAGCCCCAGGGGTCTGGGGGTTCCCCTTGTCACTGTATAACCTGTCAAGCTGGCAGGGACAGTAGGCAAACTGGACTGTCACTTTTTCTCTGTTATAAATAAGACTGCAGTGTTCATCCCTCATTCCTCAGTTTCCCACACCTCTGTCCTGTCCCTGGGCCCTGAGGAATGGTTCTCCCTGGGAACCAGTTGTGGGCTGAGTGGCCAAAGCTTAACAGAGTCAGCACCGCAGACAAGGTGACAGTCTCAGCAGCCAAGTGCTCTGTGGGGCCTGGATGACCATTTTGCTGGACAGTACCTTCTGGAACCTTGCCTGGTTGCCCAGGTTGTCCAAGCGCACCCAGCAGGAGCAGGGTGTATGATGATACCCACTCCCCAGGTCCCTCCTATACCCTCTGTGCCCCAGGCCAAATGACCTCTTTACTTCTTCTACTGGCACCCCTCCAAACCTGGACACCAGCCCCAGTTGAATATCCCGAGCTAACCTTCTCCCCCAAGGGGCCTCCCCATGCCCCTTATACCCTCTGTGCCCCAGGCCAAATGACCTCTTCACTTTCTTCTGCTGGCACCCCCCCCCAAACCTGGACACCAGCCCCAGTTGAATGTCCCGAGCTAACCTTCTTCCCCAAAGGGCCTCCCCATGCCCCCTTCCCTGGAAGCACCTGTTGTCTTGGAGCCCCAGGAGCTGTCTGCCTGTGCCTCCCAGAGCCCCCTCTTCTGCCTTCTACAATAGTTTAGGCCATTTTTCATTGGCCTTTTTGGCCCCTTAGCTCTTTGAGGGCTGTGTCCATGGCCATCAAGCTCACAGTGCTTGGTTTAATTCAATGCCCTAATAAATGTTTGGGGGCACATAATACACCACACTTCCATACAGAACCTTTTGCAAGTAAAGCCTTCGAGGTGCTTAAATTTAAATTCCTAATAAACTAGGGACTCACAAAGCTATGCTAAAATACTGTTTGTTCAACAAAAAATGTACATTAAAAAACAAACAAACCCAGAAGATTCCCTTCTTTTAACCCAGGGTGACAAACTCCAGTGCCTGTTACAGGCAGGCACACAGCTGGAAGGCCTGTGTGGAGTCCCAGCACCTGACTGGCACACGGGGCCCAGGGAGATGACAAAGGTATGGGGCGCGAGGAGCTCAGACCCAGGCATGCCCCAGCCCCACGGGGCTGTCAGAGAACACATGCTTGCTCCTGCCACACAGGATTTCTCATGAGAATCAGAGATTCAGACTGTTTAGATGAACTCTGTTGATTTTTTCATGTGAGTGACTAATTCGGCTTTTATATCTCATGAAGGCCGTCAATGTGGCAGCCTCTGGGAACTCTTTTGCTTCTTCCCACAACTTTATTGGCAAGAGACCATGCTTCTAGTTCATTGTAGATTTAGTTAATATTTCCTCAAGACTGTGAGATTTTCCCAGGCTTGAATGAAACTCCTGCTTATGAACTGGGCATCATACTTAGCATCACAGCGTCCGATGCGAGCCACACTCGCGCTCCCGACATGCTCCCGCCACGTCCACAGTCCCTCCCCAGGTACCTGTGGTAGCCGGAGACAGAGAAGGCACAGGATCCCACGCCTGGTACAAGTGATGGGTGGCAATGTTCTCTCTCTTCGAAACCATTGCTTGAATCTCCTGCTCGACAATCCCACGGATGATGCTCAGCTTTCTCCCAAACCTAACATCCAGAACAAGGGTGAAGAATATCTCACTTCCCTCAAAACTGTACAAGTGAAAAACAGTGAACTTGCCCTCTGCTTGGCCAAAAGGAACCTGGTGCAATACCAGATGAAACTCACTTTCTAAGTGAGGCCATGAATGCTGTGTGGGTGTTCTATCAGGGTCTTCTCCTGAATACTCAGTAACCCCTACATAAGCTTACATTGAGTTTGCAACTTGACTGGCCATGAAATCACTTGTGGATCTGCAGCTCTTGCAGCAAGGCCACATGCATAGTGCTTTTGTTTTTAATTCTGGCAATAAAGGAGAGGGTCTGGGTGGAGCTGCTGGTCACTTGAGGGGGGAACCTCATTATCCCAGGCACTGGCTATACCATGGAGACACAGGGGAACTCAGGCAAACCTGGTATCAAGAGCTTTCAGGGGCTTGTTCCGAGGCTGCTGCTCCAAGCAGCTCACAGCTGGGTTGCCGGCCACGGGCACGGTCATCGCACTAAGCACCAGCGAGGTGATGGCCTGCACAGCCAGGACGTGGATCTGGGTCCTTTCCGTGTCTTCCTGTAAGGACAGCCCACACATGAACAGCATGAGCAGCAAGGCTCCAACAACCAGCTCTGCTGCTACTTGTGCATAGAACCCTCAGGCCACTAGCCTCATAGGGAGGAAGAGAAGCCCTAGTGCTGTAAGGCGACTCTTGTCAGCCTACATTCACCAGGAACATGGCAGTGCCTCCACACATCTGTGCCTTGAAATAAATTTGATGGGCAAATGTCCACTTTTCAAAGCATGGACTCCTATCAGCACAAAACTCCAAATGTAAATTACTTTTAAGAAATTATCCTTAAGTTTCCTCATTAACTTTAGAGGCACTGCATATGACAACCTGTTAGTTTCTACAGATCAATTTAAAGATGATCTTGATGATATATCTACCCCATGAACTGTCATTTCTGCAAGTTCATACCACACCTTCTATCAGAAGCAAGGACTCATATCCCATGACTTTCAATACTTTGGGCTTTGCTTCACCAGAGCATGGCTGTTATTAACATCATATTAGCACAATGTACATTAACATTCAAGAGGCCTAATAAAATCTCTGGAAACCAATTAAAAAAAACCTCAGGTATACACATGGCCTTTATCATTTTACTTCAACCCATACTCCTCTGAGTATTGATAAATAAACAGAACTCAAGAAAGGGCATAATCTTTCTGATCCTAACATGGAACGCATCATAATGAAACGCACTCCAGCCACTGGCAATCTCAGACCCAAAGCCCAGGGAGATTTGTCCCTGCTCTGGAACATCAGTCAACACATGATCTGGCTACCCTTTTAAAAATCAGGCCAGACAGAAAAGCTTGCTGCCTTCCTTTTGCCCACCAGCAAAGGTTTACGAGCTGCCATTGCTGCCTGTTTGCCAGCTGGCAAGGGCAGAGTCATGTGCGGCTTACTTCTTGCGGGCTCTCCTCCTGCTCCATCACGAGGGGCTGGGTAACCAGGACACCAAGGAGGGTGGCCCACGTCTCTTCAAACTGGGTACGACTGGTCCACCCTAGAAATGCAAATGTGACATCAGACAGAGTTTCACCCCTTCTCCAACCTGTCAATGAGTGTTGATAGCTATGCTGACATAGCACTACGCACTACCTCTGGAACCAGCACTGCGCCAAGGGCACCAAGTATAGTGACCACTTTAATCCTCACAACAGTTCTTGGATATAGAGAACAATATTCTCTCCATGTTATTACTGAGGAAACCGAAGCACACTGAAGTCAGCTCTGCTGTTGGAGCCATGTAACAAGGGGGTGGTGAAGGTGGAGTCTGACCTAGGCAGCTGGGTCAACCCCAGCTGTGCAGACACAGGGGCAGTGCAGGGACCGCCACACAGGCTACACTTAAGCAGAGCTGAAGCCACTTCCACCCCACTCACCAGAGGGGATAAAAGTCTTTCCTAGAGTCCAGCCCTGAGACTGTGCCGCTGGCCACACAACTCTGTGAATAACACTGAAGACCACTGAAATGTCCATTTTGAGTGGCTGAATTGTGTGGTACATGAATTCTATCTCAGTAAAGCTGTTAAAAATTAAAAAGTCAAAGCAATGGTGTCTCTGTCCCTGTCTAGAAGAAGAGATCAAAAAAGAATGTATCTAGATAGGAACAAGTATTCAGTGGGAGCATGTCTGACAGATCCTTCTCAAGTGTCATTACCAATGAGCTACATTCAAACTGGCGTCTGATGCACGCTGTTTCTGAGGGCTGTGCTTAAGGTTCCCACCATGGCCTGTGGGGTGGTGGCTGCATCACTCATGGCAAGCCCAGAGTGACAGGATGCGGTGCAGAGGATGGGAGAATTAGAGCACTGAATGTCAGGGTCCCCTTGGTAAACCAGACACAGAAGAGTGGGGGAAGACAGATTTAGATATAGACAGATATACATACTGACAAGCAGGTATGACAATTTATATAAGGCAATGTGAAAAATGGACAAAGAAAAAATGGGCAAGAGCAAAGGTAAATATCAGGAAAAGACTGTAGACTTGTCTTGGGTTATTCATGTCTAACTGGCAATTCAAGAATGAGGATGCCTAAGTAAGAAAGGGAGCTGTGTCATGCAAGCTCCCAAGAGACCAAGAGGCTACCCAATAACCTTTAAGGAGAGAAGGAAGAAAAGCTCCTTGAGGTATCTGGCTTTAGAGTCCTGCTCAGATTTCATTTTGGACAGGGTGAAGAACTGTCTAGTTGACTGAGGGGAAAGAGGAGGGCAGTAAGGTGTGTGCTGCTAGAACCTTCCAGGATCAAAATAAACACAAAATCTGCAGAAGCCTGAAGGAAGGGGGTGGACCCAGCAGTGGAGTCAGTGCCATGCTGGACATAGCCATTGAGAATGTACTGATTACAATCCCACCACCAAAGCATACCTCCAGTCATAAAATGGGGACAAAAGGGATGACTTATACTGTTCTTCAAAAAGCAGAGAAGAATCTTGATAGGAAAACTACTATTTACTGAGATACTATGTGCTAGGTATATCTCTTTCTAATTTCTATATCTGCAACAATTCTATGAGATAGAATTCCTATTTTACAGACAACAAAACTGACGGTCCTAGATGTTAAATGACCTCTAAGAGGGTTCATAGCAGAGCCAGGACTGTCTGCGTCCCTGGCAGACTCTCTGTGCTCTACCATCCTGGTTCCGGAGGAAGGGGAGTGCTGAGAGACTTGAACTAACATCTGCCCCCATCTGCTCATTCCACATTTGAGAAGATGGCACCAGACTAGGAACACAAGGAAATGTTCCAAGACAATCACTGCTACTGTCTAGCTTAAGTGTATAACATGAAGATACAATTTGGTTCCATGTTATCAATCACATGTATACCTCTCCTGACTTCAAAGAAGCCTGGCACAAAAAACCATTGGGATTAAACTCACACACACACATTGTGTGAGTTCAATTGTGTGAGGAACTTGAATCTAATTTCTCACTGTAATAAGGAGTTTTGTATGCTCTGCAAAATGTATTCGCGTAGGTTTTTATCATTCTCATGCCCCAAATCATTTTTGGAATCAAATGAGACAAGCCCAATCCTGGAGCTTTGGAGTTTCTCACAGTAAGTATCTGACAATATCTGGTGACCCTGAAGGAGAGATCACAAGAGTACCTAGTGTGTTGATGCGGTAGATGAACTCCTTAAAGACTTCCTTTTCCTGGAGAAACTCTACGGGGATCTCAGGGTATGCTGTGCCAAAATCCCCTCCTGGTTTGGGTGACCACCCAAGTTTCCACACCTGAGCAGATGAAAAAGAAATAACATTACATCAACGGGGTCAAGACAGCCACATCATGAGGAAACCAAGAAACATCACTGCTCCCAGCCGGGCCTCCCTTCTGAGCCAGCTGTCTCTATGTGCCCCTAGACCTTCCAGGAGCCAGTACACTAGCTTCCCCAGAACACGGCTCTGACTCCTTGGCCCGAGACTCTCCTTCCCCATCAAGTGTGTCCCGAGTCTGCCTTCCCTGTCCTTGTGCTGCTCCCTGAGCCACCTTCTCCAGATGCTGCCACACACACCCCATGCAGGCTGGCTGCTCGCTGGGAGGTGCCGGAGAGGTTGCAGGCAAGAGCTATAGACACACCCTGTGACCAATTAAAGGCAAGCAGTGAAGTTCAGCCTCATATATAAACGTTTACTGGCAAGCAGGCACAAAAAAGATCCACGCTGTCCATTTCTGCAAACTCCATGAAGTGCAGCTCAGGTCCATGAGATGCTCAGACAAGCACTGTGCACAGAGGATTCCCTGAGGCAGACTCAATGCTGTTCAGCAGCAGGCTCAGCTGACATCCCTTCCATGAGGTGATAGAGGACCCAAGTGAACCCAGGCTGGAAGCCCCACCCGAGATTCACACAGTCTGTGGGCCAAAGGGCTCTGTGATAATGGTCGGCTCACCTCTCACTTCACCACAGGAAAGCCTCTGTATCTGTTACGCTCCCCCCAAACCCACTGGTGCATGTCCAGAGGGAGGCTTTATGGTGCCTGTCACAGCTGCCTTCCAGACCAGGGCACTCCCCGGTATGGCTACAGAGCTTGCTGGCGGAATTTTATCTACAGCACACAGCCTGTGCTAGTGTGTCCTCAAGAGCATTCCAGACAGTGTGACCTCTAGACTGTGCCTTCCTGCATGGTCTCCCTGAGCCCCCCCAAAGGAGCAGTTATTGTCTCAGAACCAGATGTCACTGAACCTGTACAATTCCTGGTGCACAAAGAAGAGAGCTGAGAGCACACTGCACAGCAATGACAGTCTGCTTCTCCAGCAAGTCCTCCTGCTCTCCTTCCAGAAAGCCTGTGACTCCCTGCTCAGCAACTGTCTAGCATGGCCAGGACACTGGGCTTTTCCTTGGTATGAGCCCGCCATCTGGAATACCTTTATCCCCCAGGGCAAAACCTTCCTATTCCTCCGAGTCAAGCAATACTACTTCCTTGGTGCAAGCTCCCCAGAGTCTCACATGCATGAACACATACATGTACACAGAGAAATAAGCACCTTCCCTGGGCACTTGGTTTTGTGTTCTGGCCAAACATTCCTACTGATTCAAGCCTTGCCATGGGTCAGCCTTTTGTTCTGTTGGAGGACTCTTGCCAGTAAGGAATACATCCCTCACCTTATTAATTAATACATCTGCAGGCTGGGAGGCTGATGTGATTTCATTTCATTTCATTTCAAAGCGCAGTCCACCCCTCATCAACCTGCACCTTCCTTAAGCTAAGCTCTTTGTTACCTGAAACAAGAATCCTGATCAAGACTACCTATTTTCAACTGATTATGAAGACAATTTCAAAAAAGGAATTGTAAAAGTAGTTGTGCCAAAATGCATGAATAATCTCCAAAGGTGACCACTTTTAGAGAAAAATACTTACTTGAGGGGGTATAACTGCTGGTCTGCCGTTAAATAAACTGGTCTAATTATTTAAGTATCTTGTCCAATACTAATCTATCAGTGGTAGATAAAATCTTATTTAGTGATGTAATGCCCTACTCGCTATTTCTATGATCTACCACTATATGTCACGCCTGAGGAAACCAGACAGGTATCCAAACCACAGGCAAAGAGACATGTGGCCACAGCAAGGCAGCGTCTGAGCAAAGGAGATTCCTTCTCACTTCTGGAGTGCGCCCAACCTGGGGCTGCCTGTGCACTTCACTCTAGTCTCGTCTTCTGCAAGGGAATGGCCAGACTCACCAGGGGAGGCACGCGTGTGTAGCTGTTGACAAGGGGCAAGCGGGCCAGGCTGATGACGATGTTCTTGAGCACCGGCGTGAGAAACGCTGGCATGCTGCTATTCCTTTTGTGACCCAAGGCCAACACTGACTGCAGAGACTCCACCATTTCTGCCACCATCTCACAGGCTGAGGTGATAAACTGAGGATCTGAATAAGCAACCGCAGTTAAGAAAGGGCTTTCTGTCAAAACACACTCCAAACCTGCCACCCCTTCTCTGTGTGCCCAGTGCAGAAGGCATGACCTCTACAGGGTGCTCAAACCAGTATGTGGAGTCCACCTGGACTTGAGCTGGTCCCTGAAGGCCTGTACATTTTACCACCTGCATATCTACCTAAACCAAGTGATTCTCTCCATTTCTCCCAGGATTGCTGCAGTGGTCTTGAACTTGAACTCCTGCCTCAGTCCCCAGCCCTCTTGCCCACTGTCCATGATGCAGCCAGCAGCAACTTGCTAACACCTGAATGCAATCCTGTGGCCCTCAGCTCCAAAGCTCCTTCAGGATGCCTCCCCTGCTCTATGGCTTCCTTGGGGTCTCCCAGGACTCTGTGCTTGTCCCTAAGCTAGTATGCAAAGAACCACATTGTAACCCCTCGTTCACTGTCTCCCCTAGATAGGGGTGCTTAATGGGCTGGGGGTGGGGTTCTGATAGAACTCCTGAGGCAGAATGTGGAGGAAAACTCCACACTCTTAGAAAGAACCACAGCACTGGCCTGTCAGTGTCTTGAAGGCAGAGACTACTCCTTATTGACTTTGAGTCTGGTATATTGTATGTTCTAAAAAATTATTTGTTGAGTTGATAAATGTATTATTATCTATTGATAGACAGTATCCACAGACAATGAGATTCAATAGTTTAGGCAACTTCCTAATATAAAAAATTCTTACTGGACTTAAGGAATCATGCCCTAAGCCAAGAGAAATGAGGTTGGCTTTAATAATATTTATTGGCCAACCTTTAAAAAAAAAATCCTATCAAGGTGATTTAAAAAACAAACAAACCAAAAAAACCCGAAAAATCAAACTTCTTCCTCAGTCCAGGACTGAATTAAGTAGCCTAAAGATGACTATGAGGAACAAACACAATTACATGAACCTGAACTGGAAACACTCTAGCCAGTGGGCCTGACATTCTGACCCAAACCATTGAAATGTCTCTATATTTTAGAGCACAAGAAATTAAAACTACAACTAAAATCATGGTAACATCTGTTGAGCATTTACAACAGGACTGACATTTGTTCCAGGTGTTTTACATGGATTAATTTACTTAATCCTTACACCAACCCTGTAAGGTTAGTACTGTTCTTATTCTCACTGCAGGACAAACTCCCTGAGCTGCCACTTAGCTAGAAAATGCCAAGCAGGAAGGTGGATATTTTCATATTCCTCAGGTGGCAACAAGAAATCACAATCTAAAGACTGAAGGACCCTCCGAGGTTCCATATAAAAACTGGCTGTGTATTGAAAATGCCGTTGCTTCTAGGTGACTCTGCAACTACAAAATCTTGGACAGCAAACTGGAAGAAAAAAATACTATGCTTAAGACTAAAAACAGAGTAGGATTGCACACACAAAAGCTAACAAAAAACACCCAAAGTGTTTACACACTTACGAATAAAAAGGCATGTTTCTTGAAGCACAGAGCACAGATAAGAATCTTGGTATTCCAAGTAAAAGTGTGCCATGAAAAGGACATGACCACCAGGCGAGGCATATCTCATCTTTGTGGGACAGGCTACAGGTGGCATTCTCACCCAGACACTGGGACGAAGGAGTTGAAATGGCCCCAGCAGCCTGGAGGCCCCAGTGAGAATAAGAAGTCACTTGGCCAAAAAGTTTTCCTTCTTATCAGCATATTCTCACCATTTCACTAGTCAAATGTCTGCTCTAGAATGAGGAGGAAAGAACTGCATGAAAAGTTGTAGTACATCTTACTCTAGAATCAGTTTAAATAGCTGGGATTTGGAAACATATATTTAAGACAGAGCCTCGCTCCACTGCCTGGGCTAGAGTGCAGTGGCATCATCATAGCTCACTGCAGTCTCAAACTCCTGGCCTCAAGTGATCTTCCTGCCTTAGCCTCCCAAGTAGCTAGACTACTGGTGCAAGATACCATGCCAGCTAATTTTTCTATTTTTTTTATAGAGATAGGGTTGGATTTTTGTTCTATAGGAAAAGCAGGAATTTTCCTTTTATAATCCACTGGCTTAGCGTGGTGGCTTACACCTATAATCCCAGCACTTTGGGAGGCTGAGGTGGGAAGATCACTTGAGGCCAGGAGTCTGAGAACAGCCTGGGCAACATAGGGAACCCCGTCTCTACAAAAAAATTTAAAAATTAGCTGGGTATGACGGCACACACCTGTCGTCCTAGCTACTCAGAAGGATGAGGCAGGAAGATCACTTGAGTTCAGAAGTTCAAGGCTGCAATGCGCTATGATTACACTACTGCACTGTAGCTTGGGCGACAGAGTGAGACTGTCTCTTACAGAAAAAAAAAAAATCCACTAAAAGAGATAGCTGAAATAGACACTCAGTTTACCAAATATTCATGTGGGTATTCCCATCAGCTTCAAGTTCCTTAGTGTTTCTATTTATTCATTCATAACTCAATAAACACTTGTTGATCACTTATATAGGCCAAGCATTAATTTCTGAGAACACAAAGAAGACAAATACGTTCCCTGTCCTCAAGGAGCTCAGAGTAACTGCAGTAGTGTGGAACATGCTGAGATGAAAGGGGGCCTCCTGGAGGAAGGGTGCAGACTCAGGCTGTGGCAGGAAGCACACCTGGGAGGGCTTCACCAGCTGCATGACACTCTGGCTTGCCTGCTAGGTCCCAGACAGCTGGATGCATGGGGCAGGGTATTTAAGCCAAGGGAAAAACACCGCGAAGACATGGACTAAATCTCCCTTAGATTTGGGATAAACAACAGAATGTGCTAAATGAGTGTAAGCTTTCAAGAGTCCACATTTACCACTTAAAAGTTTCTTTTGTGAATGATTTTTAAGCCCTCAAAGAAAGACAGGTAAGAAAATCAGGTGCTGAGACTTACTCTGTGTGTTTGGGTCTACCTCATCCTCCCGTCTGACAGCCTTTGGAGCACTGGTCCTTCTTTCTGGACTAAGAAGCTGCTCTCCAGGCTGCACAGCAACTACAACAGAACAAAAAAAAGAATTTCCAAACACTTTCATCATTCCTTTTTATTTAAAATTTCACATTTGTGTAGCCTCACAAAAATTCAAAGGGATAGACTATGTAAAACGAAGTCTAGATTTCCTAGAACCAATTTTACGCGAATAGACAATTTTAGGCAATACTAGGCTCAGGTACCAATCTTCTGGTTCATTGTAAATGTACAAAGATTTGTACGCCTACATTCAGATATCCAATCCCACTACTGTCTACTGTTTGCCATCTCTAAATATGAAGGTTTTTTATCAGACTATTCACAATTTATTACTGCTAAAAGTATCACTGAAACGTCCCAGAAGAAGCCTAACTTTTAAAAATTAATCCCTGGGCCAGGAGCGGTGGCTCACACCTATAATCCTAGTACTCTGGGAGGCTGAGATAGGAGGATTGCTTGAACTCAGGAGTTTAAGAACAGCCTGAGCAAAAGTGAGACCCTGTCTCTACTAAAAAAAATTTAAAAATTAGGCATGGTGGTGGAACCTGTAGTCCCAGCTACTGGGGAGGCTGAGGCAAAACGATCACTTGAACCCAGGAGTTTGAGGTTACACTGAGCTACAATGACACCACTGCACTCTACCCAAGGGCAACAAAGCAAGACGCTGTCTCAAAAAAAAAAAAAATTAATCCCTGGATCTTTGTTTTCAAGTTGACTACAAATGAACAGATGAAAACAATTATAAAACATCAAAACATCACTCTATAATGTTTAATTTAAAAATACAAAACTTCAAAACACCCTCTAATAAGTAAACTATAATGTCTAATTTTTTAAAAATTTTGGCTAATGACCCTTGTTGAGGATACTTTTCCTTGAAAAGAATGTCACTTTTATTTTCCAATATGTTAGTATTACAATGCAGTATAGAAACAAGCATTTTGACTTTAACAAAAAATAAGTAATCTTTTGAATGTAATCTTATTAATCTTATGCTCATTTAGGACTAAATATATGAACCACCCAACGAGGACCAAAGATCACAGGGACATAAAATTTAGAAGTATTAGGTCATTAAATATGAAATGTCTGATTTCAAATAAAAAATGTAGTTTATTATATCTCAAACATGAAGCAGTGTAATTAATCAAAGTATGTGCCTAAACTATCAACACAATTTTGCCATCTTAACGGTAGCTTGTTTATGCCGGCAGCAAAGAAGCCTGGAGAGTGAGTGGCGATGAAATACATGAAAGGCATTTTCCACAGCTTATTGAGAATTAAATATTTTGCCTTGCAAGAAGTGGTCCAAAGCCTGAAAGAAGTGGTAGTCAGTTGGTGCAAGGTCTGGTGAATACAGTGGATGACAGAGCATTTCCAAGTCTAGCTGCTGTAGTTTGAGCAGCGTTTGTGTGACATGTGGTCAAGCGTTGTCTTGTGAAAGGATTGGCCTGTCTCTATCGACCAGTCTCAGTTGCTTAATCGCAAGCATCCTCATCATTTCATCCAATTGGTTGCAGTAGACATCTGCTGTACTCAATTGACCAGGTTCAAGAAGCCGTAGTGGATAATACCAGTGCTGGACCACCAAAGAGACACCATTAAATTTTTTTAATGAATACTTGGTTTTGGACTGTGTTTCAGCACGTCATCTTTATCCAACCATTGTGCTGAATGTTTGCGATTATCAAAAAGAATCCATTTTTCATCACACATAACAATATGGTGTAGAAATGGTTCGTGTTTATGTTGTGACAGCAAAGAAACGTAAACTTCGAGATGATTTCTCTTCTGACGCTTGTTTAATTCATGTGGAACCCAACTATCGAGCATCCTTACCTTGCCCATTTGTTTCAAATAGTCCAACATTGTTGGAATAGGAATGTCAAACCTTACTGCTAATTCATGAGTAGGCTGAGATGGATTCGCTTCCATTACAGCTTTCAGCTCATTGTTACCCATCTTGGTCTCAGGTCAACCCCATGGCTCATTTTCAAGATTAAAATCACAATGGCACTTCTTAAACCATCGACATACTGTGCATTCATTAGTCACATCCTTCCTAAACAGTTTGTTGATATTTGAGCTGTCTGAACTGCACTTGTTCCACAACGGAACTCATATTCAAAAATAACACAAACTTTGACTTATTCATGATTTCTTAAAAATTGCTCTAAGAAAAATGTGAAATATAATCACAAGCCAACATGTACATTTGAAAGACTGAGGAAGTACCTTCACAATAAATTATAAAACAGTAACAGTCAAAATGAAATGTCAGGGATATCAACTGTCAAACTTAATACTTAAGGAAATTGTACCTTTCACACTTATTATCCCAATATATTTATGAAAGCTGGAACTCCAAAATCTGAACAAAATGACTAGAAAAGCAAATTCAAGTAAAATTCTAGCAGACTGTAAGATACTCTTCACCCCCAATGCCTAACTTAGTACCTGGCAAATAGATGGCACAAAATAAAAATGTTTGTGAACTAGACATGTTGCTGATTACTGGTTCAACTGACCAAGGATAAAAACCTGTTCAAGAACTCGCACTTACTGGCTTCCAGGATGAAGTGCACGCAGTGGATGAGGGAACAGGCATGGGTCACGAACTCTGTGGAGGAGACCACACTCCAGAGGCCGGGCAGCTGCAGGGCCAGGCAGCAGCAGTCCAGCCCTGCCTGGAGGTCCAGACTCAGTGGGATCTGCTCGTGGATCAAATGCCACGACAGGGCCTAAAAAGGAAGTACTATGTTCAAGAACGCCTCTACATGTACCTTCTGTATTGGGACCTTCAAGGAAGCAGTGCAATTCACAGCTATGGTGGAATTGCCCAAAACACTGAAAGGCCCTTCCAGGACAGCTCTAACCTAGCAGTCCCCAGCTGCCATCCCAGGCTCCCTTACACTAAGTCCTGATCCACCGACTCCCCAAAATTCTAGCCCCCCTCTCTGCCAGGACATCCCTTCCTACTCTGGCCGTCTCTCTCTCCTTCAGCGCCATGGGCTCTTCTAGAAATCTTCCCTGGGCCACTTTGTCACCAGGCCAGAGGCTCTTCCGTGGGGCTCCCACAGCACCAAGGCTTGCCGCTGTCACAACCACAGAGGCTGAATTTGAAAGCATGAGTTCTGGGGACAGCAGGACTTAGGTTCAAATGCCAGACTGGCTACCTCCCAGCTGAGTGAACCCAGACAAGTCACTGAACCTCGTTAAGCCTTGCTTCCTTTATCTGTAAAATGGCAATGGCACAGCCCATCTCATAGGATGGTTGTGAGAACCAAGTAAGATGATGCACGGGAAGTACTCCATCCTGCACACAGCAGGTGCACAGTGAAACTGACACCCTGCGCTGTAATCACACATTTGCTTTCCCATCTTCCGCATACACTGAAACAAAATTAGGACAGGATGACAAACCCTCTGACTTGGCCTGGTTCACAGTATGTGCTTATTCATCACTTCGTAGGTGACTGCTCAACCCCTTTGCAACCCTTCCTTTCTTTGGTGCCAGTAGCACACAGGGCCTTGCTGGGTCAGCCGTGGTGTCCCTGCTAAGGACTGGCAGTGCAGCTCTGGCTCTTTAAGGATCCAGGCCAGACTCATGGAATGGCAATGCATCCATAGTGCATACACATTCTGGGGGCTAATTGTAAGCGCTGACACAAAACAAGCGTTCAATTCTCCCATGGCCGAAATGTCCAGGTCAATTTAAAACATAACACATTTTCCAGATTATTACTTTTCAAGTCTCTAATAGGATCCACATGACATTTGTAGGTAGCGCTAAGAAGGGGCGCCTTGGTGGTGCCCCAAGGTCACTGCGAGCAGCTGGTGAGGCGAGGGTGTGAATACACCCATAAATGGCACCTTGACAATGATAAGCACAATGACAAGTACTTACTGTCAGGATGAGATGAAAGAATGAACTTGACTGGTCAGAGCTCTTGGTTTTCAAATAAAACTGCTTTACTCTTTGTAGAGCTAGTCGCGTGTCCCCTCCCCACAGAAACTCCAAGTTCCTGAGCTACCTCTTACCTCGAGGGTCATCACCACAAACTTCACGGTGTCCGTCTCCTTCTCAGGAGGAAGGTGTAAGTGACTGGGCAGCTTGGAGACCACTATTAGGTATTGTGCCACTGCCCGGGCCAGAGTGGTCAAGGATTGATACCACGTGGCATCCCCTGAAACAGAAGGTCTTCATGGGCGGGTGCAACTGTCAGCATAGGCCTTTATCTCTGAAAGGCAGTCAAGCAACTCTTGAGAATCTGACGAAAGCTTAAGACATTGTTCCTCAGTAGGACACATCAGCACAACCCCCCACATGATACATATGATTCTGAGACCCGCATTTCCCCTGAAGTCTATCTTGTCCTTCCGTAAGGGCTCAGAACCCCGACTAGGTCAACGACTATGTCAATGAATAGCAAAGTGGCAAACACACAAAAAGAAATTCAGAGCTAAGAAGCCCTAGCACTGTTTCTTGGTTACCTTTGTAAATGTCTTCAGTCTATTAACCGACAGCATTTATTGTATATTTGCTTGATACAAAGTACTATACTGACCCTGCAATATTTTTTAAAAATCAGAGAAGGTTTTGTTTTAATTACCAAATAGTTCACTCAGCTTGCTCCAGTAGGCTGTGGGCTCTGAAGGCAGGCAGGGCTGGAAGACATGGTGGACAGCAGGGAGCTGCTGCACAAGGCTGGCCACACGACCCAGAGTCACCTCACAGGCCGCTTCCAAAAGGGGACTCTTCTGGCCACTAGAAATCTCACTCACGCCTAGGCTTAAGCATGGAGCTAATAGGCTTAGGTTGAACTCCTGAAATCAGAGGATTAAAGGAAGAAAAATAGAAGAAAAAATCATGCAAAAATTTATGAGGTAACACAAATTATCATAAAGAATATTTTTTAAAAATAATCTATACCTGTTACCAATATTTAAATAATTCCATTTAACATATGCTCAGAAAAACATATTTTCTGGTCTCTTTTGGTACTTTAATTTTTTTTTTTTTTGAGACAGACTCTCACTCTGTTGCCCAGGCTAGAGTGAGTGCCATAGCGTCAGCCTAGCTCACAGCAACCTCAAACTCCTGGACTCAAGCAATCCTTCTGCCTCAGCCTCCCAAGTGGCTGGGACTACAGGCATGCGTCACCATGCCCGGCTAAGTTTTTCTATATATTTTTAGTTGGCCAATTAATTTCTTTCTATTTATAGTAGAGACGGGGTCTCGCTCTTGCTCAGGCTGGTTTC
>CAUYRT010034308.1:0-32220 GCA_963574885.1 Lepilemur ruficaudatus | reverse complement strand
AATTACAGACCCTAACTTGTAAAGAGTGGGACAAATTAAAAGAGGAGCTAATAAGAATTTTTGAGCTACTCTAATTAGTTTTTTAATATCCTGATATATTGTAGCTGCTCTTAACATTCGTTCTCTAAAATATTCTCTATTCTTATTACACAGGTTAATGTTCCAGCCAGTTTGGAAAAGTCTGCCCACTCACAAAACGGTAAATATACATAGAGTTACCATATAATCCAAGCATACAACATTCAATCTTGAGGCTGTGAAGAACAGTCTTTTTTGATTTCATGTCTGACTTTGTAGACACCCTGGGGCAAAGGTTAAACCTACAAGACTCCAGTCAACCCCTCTCCCACAGCTTTGCTGAGTGTAGCCCACATAGCAGATCTCAGTCATTGGAGTCAATGCCTGCAACTTTCCTGGCAGAAGCTGTATGCTGGTGGCCCTACCATCCCCAGGTATTGAGGGTCCCCTTGTCCCACAACTCCACTGTGCATTGATCTAATAAGAACTCCCAGTGGTAACTCATTACCGTGGATACACTAGGTTTTAGCCTAGTGGGGGTTCTATGTGTTGCCCCCAAACCTGTAGTAGTTCTCTGCTTGGACCCCAAGACTCATCAGGGAATCCTTTGAAATCTAGGTAGAGGTAGCAATGCCCCCATGCCTCTTGCACTCTGTAAGCTACACATTTGGCACCACATGGATTCTGCTAAGTTTTACCATTTGTGCCCTTCGGTATGGCAGCCACAGAGGCTACACTGCACCTGGACTCACACTGCTGTTCCAGAATACAGGGAACAGAAACTTGAGGCAGTGAGCCCCAAATTCACATAGGCGCCCTGGTCCCCTCCTTTGAAACTGTTCTTCACTCAACGCCTTGCACTCTGGGCCAGTGATTGGAGTGGAAGCCTGGAGAATTTCCTGAATGCCTTCAGGTTCATGTTTTCATGGTCTAGATGAATAGCACCTGTCTTCCTTATATTAATACTAATCTCTTCATCAAATGTTCACTTAGCCACACCCTTGGTGTTCTCTCCTGAACAGTCTGTTCATTCTTTACAACCTACTCACACTGAGAATTTTTCAACTCTTCAAGCTGTCTCCCTTTTGACTACAAATGCTTCTTTAATTCCTTTCTTTCTTCTTGCCTTTTATTATAAGCAGTTAAGAGAAGCAATGCTGCATCTTCAACACTTGCTTACAGATGTTTTCTGCCAAATACCCTAGTTTATCAATCTTCACTTCTGTGTTCCACAAAACACTGGGACACGAGCACAATTCTGTCAAGTATTTTGCCACTTTATGATAAGGATTGTCTTTTCTTCAGTTTCCAATAGCATGTTTTCATTTCTGTCTAATGCCTGAACAGAATGGCCTTTACTGTCCATTCTTCTACCAACATTCTGTTCACAATCACCTAGATAATCTCTAAGAAGATCGATGATTTCCCTTTAGCTCTCCTCCTCTTCTGAGCCCTGGGCAGAATCTCCCTTTGCCGTCTGTTCACGGCAATACAGGCTTTTGCCCGCGTGCACCTCCAAACTCTCCCAGCCTCTACCCAGTCCCATTTCCAAAGCCTCTTCCACATTTTTTAGGTACTTTTTACAGCAGTACCCAACTTGTCACGATAAATTCACTTCTTAGTCTGATCCTGCTTCTAAAACAAAATACTAAGCCTGGGTAATTTGTAAACAATAGAAATTTATTTCTGATACTTCTTGCGTGGCAAGTCCGAGATCACGTTGCTACCACATTTGATGTCTAATGAGGGTCTGCTTCTCAGAGAAGGCACATTCTCTGTGTCCTCCCATGGAGGAAAGGCAAAAATGTCAACAGGCTCCCTCAAGCATTCTTATAAGGGTACTGATCCCATTCATGAAGGCAGAACCTTTCTGACCTAATCATCTCTTAAAGGCTCCACCTCTTAATACTATTGTATTGGGAATTTTGGAAGGAAATAAACATTCAAACCATAGCAATGTTGTCTTATAGATTATTTTGAATTTTCCCTCCACATAATTCTTTCAACTGGGAATTGGCTTTAACCTTCCTTTGCAATTCTTGCTCTTGTGTTTGCTGTTGTTGCCTTATTGTCCTGGGATGACAGGTACATGTTAAAGGCATCTATCTGGTCATGTGAGTCTGATCCAGTGCCATTGACAGTAAAATTGTTCCAAAACCTGGCTGTAGAACTAGGTCTGGGGAAAAATTCAAGAATCAGAGTCAAAATCTTATAGCACATTACTTTTCAGAACTTTAAAATTTCTAAAAAAAGAAAAAAGAATAAGAAAGGCAAAGATGCTAAAACTGAGCTGCAACCACAGGAGCTGCCCAGAAACGAAGCAGCTGGTTTGAGCAAAAAAACCACCAGTGGTCTCCCAGAGGATTTTGTTTCATGTTGGCTCACTGTGGGATGCCATTACCATGCTGATAACAGTGACAAAGTGCAAGATCTCCAATCTCCAGGCTGGTAATGGTGAGAGCAGAGTCTATCCCAGACCCACTGCCACTGAACTGAGATGGGATGCCGTGGCCCTGGTAGATGCTCCAGGGATGAGGAGCCCGGGAGCCTGCCCAGGTTTCTGCTGGTACCAGGCTAAGAAGCTGCCAACACTCTGACTGGCCCTGCAGGTAAGGGTGGCCCTTTCATGTGGAGACAGACAGGGAGGCTGGAGACTGCATGCTCACAACTTCTCTAGTGGTATCTAAAATTAGAAATAAACAGTAAATTCACCAATCTAAATTATACACATTGTTTTTCCAACAGAGCCAGGACCATTGTTCTACATTGAGCTTCAATTACTGTGCTTGCTGAGCAGAGTTGTCAGGTCCCAGGACCCAACACCTTGAGACAATTTTGGCTGACATGCAGGGCCATTGTGAGTTCCCCTCACCTGGAAACAAAGTAACAGGAGGCAGGGAAGCCAAGCTGGGCCTTCCATGGTTCCTTTCAGGTCCTAACCGAGCAGCTTTTCCCCAGAGCACTGACCCAGGCACTGATGCAGGCTCTGGACAACAGGGCGGCTGCAGGGACATGCAGAGATTCTGGGGTGGGTGTGCTGGGCTTCCAGCTGCAGAAATCACCTGCCTGCTCTGCTCTGCACTGCACAACCCAGGCCCAGGTGGTCAGGCCAGAAAAGGCCATTGGCTCAGCCACGGGGAAGAATTTAACCCCAGTGTCCTCTTCCCTTGCCAATCTCATAGACTCAGCTGGATGGTGTTTGGCACAAACGTGTTGGAAATAAAATAAATGCCTGTGGTCTCTTTTCTCTCTTTCTTCCCCCAAATGCCTAGAAGTCTCCCTTGGTGCAAGATTGTACCTGGTTGCAAAGAGTCATTGATCAGACATTTTTATTCTAGACACACCTTTCTTTTGCAGCTTAGTCATCATTCCTATGAGCTGTGCAGCAGCCTCATTCTTTGTAAGATATAGTAAAAACAATGCTCAGTTATGCCTAGAACTGTGGGTGCAAGGACCACCACACCTGCACAGGTGAGCAGGACCTAGGCTCGGACCCCTCGGTGCATGTGGGGCCACTTCCCTGCACACAGACGATGGTGCTGTCCAGCAGTCACGGAGCAATCTCTGAGTGACTCTCCATTCTCCAGGCCACCCAGTCTGCACAGTGCATCCCTCTACCCAGCCTCAGGTCATTCCTCTTGAACACTTTTATAAACCTCTGTTAAGACTCCTGATCTCAACAAGAATCCAATCTGGGGTTCCCTTGTGTTCCTCAGAGTCCTACACATGTGGGACTCCTTGAATTCATTAATGAAAATTGTGGAAATTTCTTTTTATCTACTTATATAAGTATTTATATGATATATTCAGTTTTGCTTTTTGGTTATCGATATTTAAACATTTATTATCTAACTCCTGATATATTTAATAAATTTTAGGGTTTAACTAAAGAGTCAATAAATTTACTATAGCTATGATTAGCATAGTATATATCATTACATATCATATTATATATGTAATATAATAAATTATAATATAATAATATTATGTTATTCTCATAAGGCCTTGGGAATTTGACCTAAATTATAACTTAAGATAAAGTACATAAGTCAAGGTTTGAGACTTATGATTTTTTTTTTATTTCCTGTGAGCTGAGTGTGAAAAAGAAATGGAGCAAGGGAGAGAGAACATGGTCAGCATAACAGTTTAATCCACTCCACATCCTGAATAAAATGGCCCCACACTGAGCACCTACTATGTGCAGGGAACTCTTACTTTACATTGAGATCCATGCACAAAATGAACAAAGACCCTTGACCCTCTGAAGCTTAAATTTTATTAGAGAGAATTATACATAAAATGTAAAATTGGAAAGAAATAAATTATGTAATGTCAGGCATGGAAAGTGCTTCCTACAATAGTGTGCAGCAGGGTACTGCTATGAATGCATTTAGAGGGATCCTTAAGAAGAGAAGCTTTGGAAATCTGTATTAGAATGTTTATGGCAGCACAATTCACAATTTCAAAGATGTGGAAACAACCCAAGTACTCATCAATACATGAGTGGATTAATAAAATGT
This sequence comes from Lepilemur ruficaudatus, assembly GCA_963574885.1. Lineage (NCBI taxonomy): Eukaryota > Metazoa > Chordata > Mammalia > Primates > Lepilemuridae > Lepilemur > Lepilemur ruficaudatus. The sequence goes on along the minus strand of CAUYRT010034308.1, from coordinate 27,682 downwards.
CGTATATGTATTTCATGGAGTTCTACACAGACATGAAAACAATGGTGATCTAGCACCTCTTGTATTATCCTGGATGGAGCTAGAGCCCATTCTACTAAGTGAAGTATCACAAGAATGGAAAACAAAAACCATATATACTCACCATTAAATTGGAGCTAATCAATCAACACGTGCACATATGGAAATAACATTAGTCAGAAATCAAGCAGGTGGGAGGGGGAGGAGGAGATGGGTAAATTCACACCTAAGGAGTGCAGTGCCCACTATCTCGGGGATGGGCACACTTATAACCTTGGTAAAAGCAATTTATATAACGAAAACTTTTGTACCCCCCGTAATATTCTGAAATTTAAAAAAGGAAAAAAAATAAATTAAATGCCCATTGTGTTCAGTGGAGACAAACTTACCACAGTATTCATGTAAATGTTATTTTCAAATGCTACCTCAGCTTCCAGTGCATGCTGATGGGTTTATGACTGGAACACCTTATGTGGTTTCACCAGGAGGCGCCTTAAAACCACCAGAACTGCAAATCGGTGAGCTGGGTGTGGAGGTAGTGCCTCCACCTGGCCTGCGGGATTTGTTAAGAGTGCCCTGCTAATGCAACACGTAAATTAAAAAAGGATGAGTAGATCTGCAAATCACCATGTCCTTATTAGAGATTACATGTTAGAAACTGCAAATTATGTTCAATTTATCTTTTAGTAAAGGAATGCTGTTCCATCACGGCAGGGCGTATTTTCCTTTGCAGTTATCAGGGATTCAGAGCCAGGTCTGTCCTGGCAGTGTCAAATTATTGGGGAGTTTAAAGCTGTTCCTGTGACATCCTCTGTCGTTCATTAAGCAAACTCATGATATGTGGTTTAGTGCATTCTGATGTCTCTGCTACTTAGAGTCTATTTGGAAGAAATATAATACGGCATTTAAAAAATAAAAAAAAAAAAAACTTTCAACATATTCCTCAATAACTGAATCATGGTTTGTAAGGTTTTATATCCTTCCCCTTAAGAGAAAAAAATATAGTCTTTGATGTCCTTGAATAAACTCTGATACACCATTCACTTCCGATACTTCCTGTTTCAAAAGAAAGGCCTGGGCTTCTAGAAATATTTAGACACGTCTGTACGTTAGAAACACGCATCAACAAAGTGCTGACTTTTGGAATAAATAGCTAAAGGTTAAGATGAAATATAAAATCGGTAACTACACTATAGACTATATAAAATTATCTCATGGAGTTGTGGCATGAATTGTGATTCTTAAAATATTCATGTTCCTGAAACAACAGCGGCATATTAACCACCATTTAAAGAAAAAAGAGGGTTGATCTTGTGTCTAAGCTTAAGAATTATATTTGGTTCTTTGACTTGCTTCGAACAGAAGTCCATTTTGAAATAAAGTGATGGTTACCTTTTAGTCCTGGTACAACCACCTACTTGTCGTAAACAGATGTATTAATAATAAGAATTGATAGGAATTAAAAGGTTGTCTAAAACTCAGGATGTTAAAAGAGAGTTTGGAAGGAAAAGAACTAGAACACCTTGTAGAGTACGAAAGAGAGGGGAAGATTGAGAAAAAGAGTGCTTTTATGACAAGGATAGCTATCATTTTTTCTTTTAATTTAAATGATTATGGGCGAACAAATAGTTACAACATCACGCAGGAAAATGGAGAAGCATATTACCAGTTACAAATGATTCAGTTACGGAAAAAAGTTGTGAGTATCAATTATACAAGGTCCTAAAATGTGTTATCATATATAATCATAAATATAAAAATGAGTAACATAAAGAGGTTTAAAAAAATGGTATTGCTAAGAGATCTACCTAAGGAAAAATGATACAAATATAAATAGTAATAAAGATCTTAGCGATAATAAAATATATTCAATGATATATACAGTTTATAAATGTGCATGTATGAAAATATGCATCAGCTAAATACTTTGAGCAAAAGAAAAGATTTTTAATAATCTAAAACGATGGAGTGAAACCTTAGTGTTTAGATGTCAAATATTGACAAATGTAAACCAAAGGAAAAGTTAAGTGCGGTAGTTAGTAATAAAAGAAGCATACAAATGTATAAATAGAGAGGGGGAAAGGTCCCTAAATCCTTAGTTTATATCCATGGAATATGTATGAGAGAAGTTTAAGTATGTGATCATAAAAACATTTACAAAATACAAACATGATATCTTATATTAACTGAACCTAAATTATGATATTACAAAAATAATAATAGTCAAGACTTTTAATTGCTTACAAATTAAGCAGCATTTCCCTAAATATTCATTGAATCGCAGTGCTTACAATGAATTCCTCTGCGAGTCGGAACACAAGATGCGTAATTCATACTTAATGCTAAAACGCAAAGACAGATCTGTACTAAAAGGAGATTATGATGATGGGGCTTTTATGAAAGAAATTTTATTAAAGAAAATTATTCAACAGTAGGAACAAGGTAGTCACTTTAAGAAATCATAAAAAATGACATAATAAAGTTGTGAGAAAGTAGTATTGGTTTAGGTGAAAATTAGAGACCGCTGTGGAGAAAATCAGCAACAGTACAATGATGTATGAGTACAAAACCTGGCTCTTTGGAAAGTATCAGGGAAGAGTTTCCAACAACACAAATAGAGGAATGAGGGAAAAGTGAGCAACGTGTACAGCACTGAAAGTAAAAAGAAAGAATGAAAGAGAGATTGACACAAATACAGGTAGGAAATTTTAGCTACCAATGAACTTAAAAGAGATTTCCATTTTTTTTTTATTGATTTCGGTTGTAAAGCATTTCAGCACCAGACGGTATCAAGGCTAAATTCTATACAGTCCCTTTAACCTACAAAAACAAGCAAACAAAAACAGATAATTATAATTCTATTTAAAGAGAGTTCCCTGATTCATTTATTTAAGTTGTTATAAATTATGACCAAACCCCTACCAAGATAGTAAATAAGAGAAATGACTCCAGATCGATAACCTGTATTTCTGAATGAGTTTTAATAAATCACAATCAACAATGTGCTGATAAAACAATACACATCGTCCAAGTTGAAAATCTATCTATCTATCTATCTATCTATCTATCTATCTATCTATCTATCTATCTATATACATAATTCTAAAGGCTTATCCATCTTACAAAAGGTAGCAGCAGAGGCTTTAATTAGCTCATGATTTTGTTTCTTCTGGAAATGACTGACAAAAGAGACAGAGAGGCAACATTTATCAACTTCAAAGCTAGAGGAACAGGCAGAGGAGTGGGATTTTTCCAGATGCTCCGGAACAGGTAAAGAAGTCTCACAGTTGGAAACAAAGAGGTTTTGTAGTACCAGGTTGCAAAAATACCAGTTCAGCCTCCCGGGAAATGATCCTTCAGAGCTGGATACGAGACAGCCAGCTTCTCTCTGCTGCCCGGACTAAAACCTCACCCTCCATGTCCATGGGGGTGGACGAGGAAGGACAGACAGCACGTTTTAGGGAGGGTCCCCATTCCCAGATGCACAATGAAGAGACTTCCAGGTGACCCAGCCCTGTGTCCCGGGAGAAAACTGACTGTAGGCTTCTGGCCACATAATTTGCATTGACAGTCCAGAAAGGTCCCTGCCATCAACGAAGTACCGAAGTACAGGTGCCTTAAAGCAATTCATATGTTCTTTCACACTTTGGAGCCCAGAAGTCTGAATTCAGGATGTTGGTAGGGTTGGTTCCTTCCGGGGACTTTGAGGGAGAAATTTTCCCATGCCTCTTAGCTCCCAGAGGTGTGCCTGAAATCCTCAGCATTTTTTGGCTTGTAGAGGCATCACTCCAGTCTCTGGCCCCAGCTTCCCACGTCCGAATCAAAAGAGATAAATCCATTATGCAGTAATAGATGTCACCTTTGTTTTGAAATCTTTGCATCCTAAAAGTAGGTATTACTGGAAATGCACACTTGGTTTCTACAGTTGCTAGCACGCCATGGTTTAAACGAACACGTTTATTTTCTTTTTTTCCACTCAGGTTTTCAATGGCACCACGTTGAATAATTTGTTGGTATTTTAAGCGCAAGCATGTGTGGGCAGGTACACTTTGATCTGCGATTTTCCTTTGGGTAATTCCTTAGACAGCGCGTGGGTGATAAGGAGGGAATATGATCTTGCTCCTTAAGCAGAAGTAGATGCACCATCCTCAGACCATGGTGGCCAATTTGTGATGGGTACGAAAACTGGAAAAAACTTTTCTCTTGACAGCTACTAGAATGCCCTTACGAGTATGGTATCCCTTTAGGTTGGGAGAGCGTCTTTCAGGAAGGAACCGGTTGTCAGATATTTTGAAGGTATCCCCCAGATAAGTCCACAGGGAGCGTCTGCTAATGGTTGCACGCGTAAATAAAATCAGGCCTCACAGAGGGCCGACGAAGCTTATGTCTTGATTTCTGGGCCAGCCAAGTTTGATTTGGAAATTTCAAACAATCCTGAAAGCTGGGATCCTGAAGTTTCATTTAGTTTTCATGGATTGTACATGTACACATACCTTTCCCTATTTAATTAATGGTATTATTTTTAGCATGTTCAATATCCTATTACACAGTAATAGTTATATGCGGTGTTTTTCAACCTGAATTAACGGAATAATAATATTACAGACACATAAGAGGGAAACCATAAAAAACAAGCTACAGTTGTGGCTGAAGTGCCCTCATATTCAGTATTCATTTTAGAATCTAAAGCATTTCTGAAAAGGAATTGCTTTAGCTATACACAGCATATATTTAATGCTGATATTAAAATTATACAGTTTTTAAAATGTCAAAATAATAAAGTTGGTTACATAACTACTTCCTGCATGCCTTGCTAAAGATTATCTTTATTAAATTAGAACATTATTGCTATAAATCAAAACCAGCTCAGAATCTATTGATTTAGAGACTCTATAAAAATATCAGGGGACACTTAAATCTCATCTGAAAGCTCTCATTATAATCAGAATTGATGATGAATACTAAAACCTGGTTTTCTAATGTATCAATTCATATCAAGTTTCTTGTCTTCCTATAAATTAATCCTGCTCAATTCAAATGGACAACTTAAATTACCAGCTTTTAAATCTATACTTACGACGTTTTACAAAAAGGTAAATTATAATGTAAGATAAAGAAATCATGTTTTAAAGTGAATATTCATAATAACTCTGAGAAATTTTTAAAAATTACTGTATTAGCGTATATACTATTAGTATATATGTATTTTGCAAATTTGATTTGATTCTACAAAATTATAAATTAATAAGGTAGTCATATGGGTAATTTAAATCTTTAAAATTTTATTTTTACATAAAAATAATGTGACACCTGATTAAGTGTGACTCCCTTTTATTTGCTAAATAGATTTAGTGGAAAAAAAGAAACAATATACCTTTAGAATACCAACGCTTCCTTCTATAAGAACACTGATATCAATTCATTCATTTAATTACTTGAGCATTTCTCCCAAATACAATGTAATCTGTACAGGGACAGATATATGCCAGGGGCATAATAGGTTCTCAATAGATGTTGCTTAGTGAAGGGATAAATGAGCAAGTAATCATTTATTGATCAATTACTAGTGAGATTCAAAGACGAATCAAGCATTATCTCTGTTGCTGAGTCAATCTGTGTGTTAATTAAATAGATATGTTCATTGAATCTGATTGTTATTTTCCAGTACAAAATAGTGTACTATCCCTTTGGGGACTGTAGGTTAGGACGTATTAATTTGGATTTAAACTATGTTTACATTCCCTAAGCTTGTCTATGTCACAATATGTTTAAGTGAGTTGTTCAATATGAACAACCAAAGTGACAATATAAACAAAAATTGAGCTTTGAGTTTTGCTAATTTTCTATACAAACAGTGCTAGCTCTAAAAAATCATTTAGAGAAAGTTTTCACAAATCAATGATTTATGTTTAAAAATCATGCCAATTCCATGATTTCCTTCCCTCCCTCCTTCCCTCCCTCCCTCCCTCCTTCCCTCCCTCCCTCCCTCCTTCCTTCCTTCCTTCCTTCCTTCCTTCCTTCCTTCCTTCCTTCCTTCCTTCCTTCCTTCCTTCCTTCTCTCCTACCTTCCTTCTTCCACTCTGTCTTCCTCTTTTCCCTTCTCTCTCTCTCTTTTTCCCTTTTTCTTCCTTCCTTCCTTCCTTTTTTTTTTTTAAATTAACCTGATGGTCTGGCTCACCCCTGTAATCCTAGCACTCTGGGAGGCCGAGGCAGGAGGATCACTTGAGCTCGGGAGTTTGAAACCAGCCTGAGCAGAAGTGAGACCCCGTCTCTACTAAAAATAGAAAAATTATGTGGGCGTGGTGGTGCATGCCTGTAGTCCCAGCTACTCGGGAGGCTGAGGCAGGAGGATCGCTGGAGCCCAGGAGTTTGAGGTTGCTGTGAGCTAGGCTGACGCGACAGCACTGTAGCCAAGTTGAAAGAGCAAGATTTTGTCTCAAAAACGAAAACAAAAACAAAAAACCTTGGTGGTCTGTATGTATAAAAATAATTCTACCTGAATATGAGGCTACGTTTGCAGAGGGCTTTTACGACATGCAGTAACAAAAGACTCCAAACTCTCTCTGGTCTGTTTATGAAACCAGTAGTCAATTTATGAAACCAGTCTGCTATGAGACAAATAAATGAATTACTGGTGCCATGCCTATTCAGGTCCCATTTGTCACAGCAGAGCAAACAGCTGGTGGGAGCTTGTTTTACCTTTTGGGAAACAATCTTTATAACACACTGATGTGAATACACATATGCAGTTAATTAAAAATACCTGAATTTTACTTTTCTACCCAACTGTAACTACAGCGTATATTTTTACGTGACTCATTACTTCTCTCTTTATTAAAATATAAAAAAACAATTAAATGATAACGCACACAGGAAACCATGAACCTGTAATTTTTTTGCTCTTATCTGATAGATTTTATTGCTGAGATAAGTGGGAGAAGCGTTGTAAAAACGCCATGCTCATCTTTCATAATTAACTACAGGCTGCTTTAATAACTGGAGGAGATCCATGCCCTTCCAGAAATAATGAGCTGAAGATGTATTCAAGACAAAGTATTAAGCCATGAGAACGGGAGTGATGTAAACATAAATTAATTTCTCCCTTAAATGCTATAATCATCTCACTCCTATCATTTTAGGAACTCACATGCTCTAGCCACATGGAAACAGGGCAGGTTTAGGCAAAATACAGCTCATTGTGGAATTTCTCACCTCTGAGTACTTAGATTTTGGTGTGAAATAGATGAACTCATTTTACATCTTTTTTATATGAATAAGGTAGCTTAGAATGTAGCGATGAGTGTATACTTCTGTTATGATTCCAAAGACACATAAAAAGATAAAGCGATACAAACTATAAAAATGTTTTAAAATAAATGTTTAAAGGGATGCTTACTTAACCAAATACAGGAAAGGGAATGTAATGGAATAAAACAAACAGAAACAGTTCAATACTATGACAGGGTCTGGGTATAGCTGCAATGTTGGCTTTAGGATTCTCCACGGGGCTGTTTCAAACTTGATTTAATGACTTCAAAGATTTTAGGGACATTGGAGTTCATCTCAGCTCAGATTATTTATGACAGCAAATGCACTAATGGTACCACTGTGTGTGTAATTCAGAAAATAAGACACAATTCCCAGCCTTGTTGATTTGGATGGATCTGAAATCTTGTGAGAAGCACTGAATGGTAGTTTGGTGCTCAACGTCTCTAATCATCGGGGAAATGCGAAACAAAACCACAGTGAGATATCACCTAACTCCAGTGAGAATGGCCTTTATGAAAAAGTCCCAAATAGCAGATGTTGGTGTGGATGCAGAGAGTTAGGAACACTCATACACCGCTGGTGGGTCTGCAAACTAGTGAACCTCTGTGGAAAGTAATATGGAGATACCACAAAAAACTAAAAGTAGAATTACCATTTGATCCAGCAATCCCAGTACTGGGCATCTGCCCAAACGGAAAAGAAGCATTCTATAATAAAGACATCTGCATTCAAATGTTTATAGTGGCACAATTCACAGTTGCAAAGATGTAGACACAACCCAAGTGCCCATCAATGCATGAGTGAATTAATCGAATGTGATATATGTACACCATGGAGTTCTACTCAGCCACAAGAAACAGTGGTGATCTAGCACCTCTTGTGTTATTCTGGATGGAGCCCACTCTACTAAGTTAAGTGTCACAGTAATAGAAAAACAAACACCACATGGACTCACCGTTGAATTGAAACCAATCGATCAACACTTGTATGCACATATAGAAATAACATTCGTTGGAAATCAAGCAGGTAGGAGGGGGAAGAGGATATGGGTATATTCACACCTAACGGGTACAGTTCACACTAGCTGGGGGATGGGCACACTTGTGGCTTTAACTTAAAAGATGCAAAACCTTTATGTAACCAAAATGTTTGTGCCCCCATAATATTCTGAAATTAAAAAAATTAAGTATTTGTAATCAAATATTTGTTGTTCAGACAACGTGTTCAATACTAGCAGCTATTCGTACAATTATAAATTACCCTGTTACCTTAATGCTGTGAACCTTGATTTCTTCATATGCCCGGCAAGGGTGGTAAGAAGAGATACATGGGAATGTTTTAGCTCAACGCTTGGCACAGATAGTTAACAAATAATAGTTGTTCTGAGGCGAAGGAAATTGTCCGCAGAGCAGTCAGTAGCAAATTTGTGTTGGGAGCATTTGGTACATCCTCACTTAAAAAGTGAATGAATGAAGTACAGGAAATTGTACAAATACTGACTGAGAAAGGTAAGTTAGGGGATATGTTTAACTCCATCCACCTTTAGTAGGGCTATTAATGTCATTATTTCACCGTGACGCAACACAAGAGTCATGGCACAAAGCCCTCTATGCTTGCTTTTGAGAAGAAACGAGATTAAAGGATGAATTTATATTATATATATATTTTGTTTGAGAACCATGTAGTTCTTTTTGTTGTTTCCTATTCAAAATGAAGCCAAGAACATACGTGATGGAGAAAGAGAATCAATAAAATAATAACAACTTCAATTTCTTGAAACTGTTTGATTGTAGCTGATCATTTCTATGGAGTGGGGGATTTAAAACCCTTTGGTAATTTTAATCACTCAAGTTCCCAGCAGACCAAACCCTCTCCTGAACAGCTACAGCAGCATCTGAGCGCTCTGCGCTCTGGTTTGCACAGTCAGTTAAAGAAACCAAGTGCAGCTTCCAACGGCGTCCACACGCGTTGACCTGAGTTGACCTCTGTTACTCAGGTACACGCACAAACCCCACCTACAGAGCAAACTGAAATGGGGCAAAGGGACAACAAATGGGCCCCCCCAAATAGGTTTAACCAGGAAAAAAAAATAACAAAACAAAAAACAAAGAAAAAAAATCAGTAGCCACTACTGAAACTTGTACAGATAACATACGAAATCAATACTCAATTGGTAAATCACACCAGTGCTACTTTTTCATCCTATTACCATTTTCCACGGGTAGACGCTTATATTGTTATTATTAATCTAAAATCTAATTGCTGGATGTCTAAAGGGATTAATGCTATTTTCTTAATTAATCTGCAGTTCTATATTTTAAGTTGAGTGTCACTTTATGGACAAGAAAAGGGAAATAAGAGAATAAATTTAAAATACCTGTGAATGATAAGGGGTAGAACTTCTTACATATAAACAGCAAATATGTTAGAAGGCAGTTTTATTTAAAAGAACAAAGTACAAGACGATGCCTACCATCGCCGTTATTATTTAACACGGCCTTTGAGATGTTTAACAAATAAAGGAAAAACAAGAACCACAGGTTAGTGACATGAACCTTGCAAATGAGGAGATACGGTTCTTTACTTCATTTTTCTCTTGGTGATATAATTATGTACGTGGAAAACTGAGTGAGTTGAGAAAAAGTAGATTCTAGCATTAATATTACAGTTTGGAAAACTAGCTGGCTGCAAGTAATTACCTTTCGAAATAGTATTTTTCTCGTGCTGCAACTAAAGGGAAAATAGAAAGATAGTAATGATTTAAAGCAAAAAAATATATTTATTAAGTCATGACTAGTATCTAGAGTCCAGTTGCCTGTGAAAAGGTAACTTTTGCTAGAAATCTATAACTAAAATTTATTATATAATGTATGAGTGTGTATGTGTGTGTGTTCGATTTCATCCAATTCTAATACATCAATGTTTGTCTAAATTTGATAAAATGATCATAGAATATACTGGAAGCCAAAGGTTGAACAGTAGCAGCAGGAACGGCGTTTCTCATTCCTGACGCCAAGAGGTGAAGGCGGTGAGCAACCTGCTGCTCCTTCTGTGGAAGCTCCGCGGTGTGGCTGGATTCCTTTATCAGGCACCGTATGCCCTCGAGACCTGACTCTCTGATACCCGTGGAGATTCCCTGAACTTTCCACCGTGAGATAAGAGAATCCTTTGTTGCCTAAGGTAGTGAGTGTGAATTCTATTCAGTGCACCAAAAAAGGGTTGCAGCCAGGCACGGTGGCTCACACCTGTAATCCCAGCACTCTGGGAGGCCAAGGTGGGAGGATCGCTTGAGCTCAGGAGTTGGAGACCAGCCTGAGCAAGAGCGAGACTCTGTCTCTACTAAAAATAGAAAAATTAGCTGGGTGTGGTGGTGGCACCTGTACTCCTGGCTGCTGGGAGGCTGAGGCAGGAGGGTCACTTGAGCCCAGAAGTTTGAGGTTGCTGTGAGCTAAGCTGATGCCACGGCATTCTGTCCTAGGTAACAGAGTGAGACTCTGTCTCAAAAAAAAAAAAGAGGGGAGGTTGCATGTGTTCACTACAGCTGCCATAGCAAAGTGTCACAAACTGAGTGGCTTTCAACATAAATTTATTGTGTCACAGTCATGGAGGCGAGAAGTCTGAGATCAGCAGTGTGCTCTGGCTGTAGGCACCAGGTGAAGACCTATCCCAGCCTGCCCTTCTCGTTCTTTGAAATTTCTTAATGGTGTAACTCCGATCTCCGCCTCTGTCTTCACATCATCTTCTCCCTGTGTGTCTCTGTGTCCAAATTGTCTTTTTTTTTTCCCCATAACGATGCCAGTCATATTGGTTTAGGGTCCACCCTATTTCAGAAGGTCCCCATCCTAATTTAACTGAGTGCATCTGCAGTGTCCCTATTTTGAAATAAGGTTATAGTCTGAAAAACTGGGGTTAGGACTTCGGCATGTGAATTTTGAGTAAGACACAAGTCAAACCCCAGCAAAGGCTGATGGATAACATGGAGGTTTGGGGGGGTAATTTTGGAGAAGACAGTTCCTAGCAGCACCCCATGATTCTCCTCAACTTAGATGTTGACATCTCCCCATTTACAGAAAAGTCTTCATGTGGTTTTCGAATCCATTATAGTCTAACTGTCCAGTCCCGCGATGAGCAGTTTGGTCCACGCTAGGTAGTAGTTACAGACGTCACTTGACTTCACAATGTCTTGAAAGGGGCATTCTTTTAGCACCAGAGCACTGCTCCCAGAAGGTCATCATAAAGCTGTCCACATTCATGAAAAATATGACAAAGGACAAAGTCCCCTGTGCACTGGGATCCCTTACAAATGATCATACATCACTGAGTTTATAGCATAAAGTGGGTTTTCAAGAGTATTTTCTGAACATGACTTTTGTAGGTTAAATTTTCAGACTTGGGTCTGTTGTTTTTGCTTCTTTGTAGCTTGCAGAGCCGTGCCGTGCAAATGAGGATATTCCCGGAGTCGCTGGGTAGATGTGTTTTGCTGTGCCCTAGTTTCTCATTGCATGCGTTCCTTCGGACGAAGCTCCAGTTTTCTAGGTCTGCGCGCTCACTGTATATTGCAAAAATAATGCATTATTAAATGAGCTACCTGGCTGCCCTTCTAATGAACAAGCAATGTGGCAGAATGTGCCCCATTTACATTACATTACCTATGGCTCCAGCGGCCATCATGAACATTTAAGTTCCCCAAACTGCCATGTGTATTTCAATCCGTAGCCCAAATTAGATCTGCGTGGCGTTTGTGTACGGCACTGAGCTTTGTCTGAACCGTATCAGTGTTTCCAGAGTAACTAATCTGCTTCATTAGCTTCCGCACAGGGAGAGGGTGTGAAGGAGGAACATGAGATTTGTTAAAAGTCTTTAGATGAAGCCAAACGAGAGACAGAAAATGGAGGGAATGAAGTGATTACGTGGGGATTCTTCTCAATTTCTCTTGCCAGGGGCGAAAGGTGGCTCTGAACACATTAAGGACGGCGGATGCAAATGAGTCTTGTAGGATTTCTCAAGCGCGGGCTAATAAAAAGTTTATAGCAGCCCTACACCCCATCATGGTCTTTACTCTTCTTTACTTACTTTGCTCAATTTGCCGTTTTTATGAAGTTGTCCCCTTCCTGCTCCCTTTCAAGGGCTTAATGACTATGTACGTGGAAATGTCGCAAGCAGGGGTTTGCAGAGAGGATGCTGTTAAAACCGGGTTGCATAATGCTTTGGCATTTGCATGCTGGCTAAGGAGTGGCAATGCCAGGAATAGGTCTCAGGACTGCGTGAGCATGTACGCACACGGTCTCACTGTGTGTGGCGTTCACCGCCCAGCCAGCACCGCCGGCTACGGTTGCGGACACGGGGCTGTGCTTGCCAAATGTGACAAGTCTAAGTGTTTTCGTTTTTTGTTTTTTCTTAAATGGGATTGTCTTCATTTTCAAATGCAGCCGCTTAGCTTCATAAAAACCATGTAATGTTTCTGAGTCATATTCCTGATACTGTGATCAAGTTTGCCTGTACTCATGACTGTTCTGGGACCTTTATCAATATTGTGGCCACAGACTTCTAAGTTCCCAAACCTTGATCAATCCATTGGTGGTTGTTTAATTTTTCAGGCAATTCTTCTGGAGTATTGGCTTTTTCTCAACAAAGCTATCTATCTATCTGTATGTATAGATATGCAGATATAGATATGGATATATTATCCATAGATACAGATATGCAGATACAGGTATATTATCTATAAATGCCTCCACTGACTGCTTAGAAAGGAAGTATTAGTCCTACGTGCATGTTGTCACTGGTATGACATACACCCAGTTATATTCCAACACCAAGGATTTGTGATTAGGATTTCGACAACATATGGAAAGACAGGATTTTTAACGCCTTCCTCTTTCTAAAGATCATACGTTACAAGAAGTGTTTATAAAATAAAAATCAGTATACTGTGTCCCTTCAAGTCAAAATGACCTATAAGAAAGGCCAAGAATACATGTTTGACATGCAAAATAAATACCTTGTTAAAAATCTACTGATTTAAGTATGCTTATAATGGCTTTGTAGTTTATGTAGTTGTTCCTAAAATTAGGTAGGGAGATGATAAGTGGATATAGATGCATGGATGGATGGATGGATAGAAAAATAGATACAGATAGACAGACAGAATGAGTGTTTGCATTGGATAGACTCCAGGACACTATCTATGATCCTGCATAGACAGACAGACACAGACAGACAGAATGACTGGTATCTGTGTTGGACAGACTCCAGGGTGCTACCGTGATCCTGCCTTCGGCTGTTCACACTCTTGCATATTCCCTTCCCAATGTAAGACTTTTGACATGCTTTTGTATTCTAAAAATTATAAATTTTAAATGTGTATCCTAAAAAAACTTACTTGCTTGATTTCAACTGTGATGTACACTATGTCTTCTCCTCCATTTATGCATATATATTTTTGCTACTTTTTAACTCAAATATGTGTCTCTGAGATTTATTTTTATTTTTTTTGATTTTGTTTATTTATTTTTTTACATGTTTATTTTTGAGTCAGTGTCTCACTCTGTTGCCCAGGCTAGAGTGCAGTGGTGTCATCACAGCTCACTGCAACCTCAAACTCCTGGGCTCAAGCGATCCTCCTGCCTCAGCCTCCCAAGTGGCTGGGACTATAGGCATGCGCCACCATGCCCAGCTAATTTTCCTCTGAGATTTAGTCTCATGGGCAGATACAGACCTTGTTTGTTTCAACACCATACAATATTCAACTATATATGTGAAAAAGATATTGTGTTTTTCCAGTTTCTCCACAGATATACATTTATGCTATTTTTAGTTTTTCACTGTTTAAAATGAGGAACTGTGCTCTTGGTGGGTGAGGGTTCGAGTTGGAAATGGAATTTCTCAGTGGACAGTGCAGTGAGAGAGTTCAAAGCATTGGTGTGCTCTTTCTTGGAGGGCTCTACATCTAGGAAGAGGATAACAGACCCACCAGGAAGATGTAGCTCCCCGTATGTGGACATTTACGGTCAGATAAGGACTAATGAATACAACATCCCACTGTGGATTCCCTGCCAACTGTCCGCATCGTGTCCCATATTCTGTAATAGATAAATTTGGAGAAGGGGTCACCGATTTTCATTCAAAAGACTTTTCAGATTTTCCACTCTGAACTTTATCAATATTTACTATAAGCGAAATATTTTACTGGGCCAATCTACTCCGTAACTTTCTTAACACTAGACATATTGACTTCATTTTTGTAGCAGTAAGGATGATTATGGTACTTTTCACAGAAGAGGTGCCCTCTAAATTGTGTATTTATAAGTTATTTTTTCTACAGAAATTACATTTGGCAAAACAGTGATGTCTACCATTTTCCGAATTATTGCATTTTTCTTCATTATGAATTTTTTTGTATAATAGAGAACCAACCGTAGTGGTTGCTATGGCTAGGATGGTTTGCTCAGTCACTGGTTCTGTTTACCGTTTTCTGTGAGTTATACATTTTCTCTGCATGTATGCCTTTCTGTTTTATAATTCTCTCCTAGTTAAATAGAAAATCAAATAGTTTTCCAATGACAAAGGAAATCTTAAAGGTTTTGTTTTCAATGTGTCCTCGGTTCTTCCTCAAGAGTCTCATTGGACATTCAGTGAAATGAATCATTTTGATACCACAAAGAAAATTTTCAAAGAAACCTACTGGGAACCTGCCAGACGGATGAACCACTGTGATTTTCAGGTCTGGACTTCTGCAAAGAAAATCTTGATAATAAATGAATAGCACGAGAGCCTTTTAAATCATTAATCTCCCCGTCAGCTTTCCAGAGATACAAGATCTACGAGCCGTTGCCATGGTGTCTTGGGACATGTGCTGTCCACACCACGTTTGAGTTTGCAGCCTCTCATCTCCCGCTCACTCCATGCACCTGACCATCAATCCCTGTCCACATCTCCCTGTTGCAGCCACCGTGGCTGTGCCAGCCGCATGCTCAAGGAATTTTTTTTTATGAAGACAGAGAAAAAGTGGGTGGTCAATAACTTAATTTCTGCATAAAATGAAAAGACACATTTGACGTCTGAAAACAGAAATTGTCGTGGCTTAAGCCAACAGTCCTTAAATTTGGTTGTGCATTCTGTATTTATTATTAACATTATTAGGGCTTGTTTTCTCTCAATGACATTGAAACAAGCTGTTTTATGTTGGGTAGGTAGCAGATACTTCAATATGCAGTTTCATGTGAGCTGTGGGACTGTATCGTTCTACTGAGAATTGTCGTGGAGAGATTAGACAGTCATAGAAAATGCAGAGTTGACTCTGCTCTTCCTGTCTCAGTAATCTGGTTTGTTTTTTCTCTTCTGTGACAAGACAAACTGCAAAGTATTTTAGGTGATCAGAAAAGGGAAAAGGGGACTTAATAAATAAATGATGATGGAATGCAGAGTTGTTTCTCCAACAAATTATTGCTTTTGTAAATCAACATGTTAAGTTTTGAGTACAGTCAAACAAATAATTCTGACATAGATTTAACATATAATAACAGTCCACATAACAATAATTAATATAATTAACGATAGTAAGATGTCATCTGTGTGCCTCCATCCAGCTTAGTATCTGAAGCAAAACTTTCCCCCAGATCCGCCCCGTGTTCTTGTCCCCTTAAACTTTGTATCTACCCGAACTTCGCGTTTCTATATCCGTTTATGTATCATTTATAACTGAAAAGTGTCTCCAGACTCGTTTACAAAGTTGCCGATATTGTGAGAAATAATTCCATTTAGATATTTCTGTTTGATCACGTAATTGTTAAGTGAAATAACGTCAATAAAATGCATTTTAGTTACAGACTGAAGAGACTATCCATTCAGAGCCTGTAAATCGTAACAGCGAAATACACCTGTTTCCAATTCAACAAAGGCTTAAGAGAGACTTTCTAAGAATAACTTTCAGTTTGATTACTTAGAAACGTTGGGGATTTTGAGCACTGTCCATAAAGACTAGAAAGGGTTCAGAAAGTCTTCTCAGACCTTCAAAATTAATTTTCCTGGACCTTCAGATCTCCCCACACCTTCAACATTATTTTTCTGTGCACTGTGCAGTTCTGTTCATATTAGGGAAAAGTATGTGCTTTATGTTAACAATAAGCACGGTCTACGTGCCCTGGTGCATAATGTCACCATTGTCCTCTCACATCATATCCTTGAAAATGAACACTGACCAACGTATATGCAAAAAAAAAAAATCACCGTATTCTATCACCTTGATGACTGCCTCGCTTTTTGGGAAGTTGCAATACGTTTTTTTAATATGGATAGTTAGGGTAGCTCCAAGTTATGAACTGTTTCCCTGTTTTTGTTTGTTACTTACATCAGAGAATTTTTGGGTGCCCAGCACTTCTCAGTAAAGTTGTTGTTATCTTCCTTTCCGTCACACAAGAATAAAACCGTTCCCACGTTCCAACAGGTGGATTGAAATCAGACCGCACCGTGGGCATGCTCATTAGGACGTACAACGATAATTACTGAATATCCACAGCACCCCATAGCTCACTCAGCTGTACCCCACCGGTGACTTGTGACTCTAATTTGCAGCATTAGATGCAGTGCCACCTTCTGTTTCTGTCAGAAGGTGATAGGCACATGTGGGTGAAATGAAATGAGATCCTATGTCAGTGGCCACTTTAGTGAAACACACGGATTCTCCCCGATTTGGGACAAATGCTAGTGAGTGAGGGAAACTCAGAGGACATCGACTCCCTTACCCACAGTCTGCAGAAGAAAAAGCTCGAATTCAAGGGTATACCCATAATCACACGCCCCGTCCAGGGTGAGGGGAGGGCAGCTGATTTTAGCTCAGGATGCATCGATTCCACTGGGCGGACATCGCGCCTGCATCCAGGTGTGGTTCACCTACAGCCGGACCCGAGTTCTGCAGGGAACTGGAGCTGTCTCCTCTTCCCTCTGCCTGCTCAGTTTCAGCTGGTGCAGACATCACATCCATCTTCCTGAAGAAGTTCCAGAGCAAAACACAGGAGTCGTATTTATCAGTCTGAGGCATAAAGGAATAACCAACCATTCGCTCTCGAGAGCACAGCCTGTGTGGCGGCACGTAAATAAATCTTGCTGCGTCCCAACACATTGTGGAGGCGGGGATTGGTGTGCAAAGATTCACGGATTCGTGACACTTTACTTACATGCTTCCGTAGACATATTTATTCCAATGACCCCAAAATATCAAAAGTTGAGAGAATTAAAAATGATAGGCAAACAAATACTTCCATATCTGACATACCTAACAACCAAAGGGAAGCCAACATCATCCTTTTTTTCTCAATAATTATAAACTATTGACATTCTTTATATTGAATGTGTGATATTTGCAATTTCACCAGAATGCTAGCAATGAATTTTCCAAGGTGGCACACATAGGACCTCGACTTGCTGCTAATCATAATTTAAAATTTTGTATCAGCTCAGAAACAGAGAGAAGCTGGGTCGTTACATGGCATGAATTTGTTCTATTAAAGCCTAATTAAGCTGATGGAATGCTAAGGTTATATTCCCTTTTTAATAATGAGATCGCTTAGCCTCTGATATTAATGATTCTTATTACTTATCTGAAGAATTACAAAACAAATGAAAAATAATTGACAAACCAATAAAGAAAATGACAAAGCATTTATAATATAAACAAGATGTTTGATTTGGCCAAGACTAAGGCTGTTCTATTTCAGCACAACTCTGTTTTATTTCAGCTGATATGTAGACTGTATACCCAAATAAAAGTATTTTAGCAAAATCACATTTCCCGACAAGCCAAATTTCAAGGAGACAGTATCCTTGAATTGTGTCTACACCTCTAAATTTCTAACGACACTCTTCTTGTTTATAGTTTAAAACAACTGCATCCATTAAGGAATTTAATAAAGTTTGTTTTAGAAAGAGTTTCATAATGTCACATGTCTCTATATTATGTCTAAATGCTCCTGTGCTAGTAAGTAATCACTGCTTCTAAACAGCTTTTTTAAAAAATACCCACATGGTTATAGTGCATTTAATAAAAACTGTTAGTATACTAAAAATAGAGATGAGAAATATGGCTATAGAGTTTTGTAGAATGATTTGGAAGTTTTCTCTCAGACGACTTAACTTGTCACTAAACATCCGAGTTTTATTTCTGTTGCTATTTCAAGAATAACAATGAGAACACATCGCATGTAGGCCCAGCGTCAGAGTTATTGATCCATATCATGGAAATACAGACTTTGCTTTGTATTAGGCATTAAAAGGTGGTGATTTTGACTATTAATACATTACAGTGTTGTAGCAAATTAATAAAAATGAAAGTGTCATCTAGCTCTTCGAGGTCAATTTCTAAAGACAACGTATCTGCAACATCAGAAAACAATGGAGTCAAATAGCTAAAACAGTTGTGGTTTTGCTTTAAAGGGGGGGATTTCAGACGCTCTAAGGGGAACATTTTTCTAGAATATCTGAATCCAGAGGCACTGTGTGCGCGGCTATGAGAACCTTTGTCTACGGGGGCAGGATTCAGCCCAGTCCCACGATTGCCGTCTGTGCCACCCAGGCGCACCTGCGCTGAGAACACTGGTCTCACTTAAAACACTCAATCCGTTATGCGTGGATTGATCAGACAGCTGTGAGAACATTCTCAACTACTGCTATGTTGGAAAAGACCTACGTGTGCTGGGGAAGTTTTGGTTGGAGGGGAACGTTGTTGGGTGTGGATGTGTATTCTGCGTTAAGAATTTGCTTTAGATCATGTGACTGGAGTTACAGAGGCAGAAATTTTTTTGCATAGTAGAAGATAGTGAAAGAACAAAAACATAATATTGTTGAGAGCCCCAAATATTGTGCATGTGTGTGTGTGTCAGAGAGAGAGAGGTTTGGATTCTTTTGAAGTGTATAACCTATCACTAACTTTAATTATTTAGTGATATATGGAAACAATATATCAAAACGTTATGACAAATATCAAACATTTTATACAGATACCATTTATACAAAATGATGGAAATCAAAAGATTCAGACCTTCCTATTTAAAAACAATAAGGCTAATTTTCTCTCCCTGGTATGAAAACTGCAGGGATTTTTTTTATTTCCACCCTAAGCCTAATTGCAATCCTTTTATGGGTAGAAATGCAATTATTAGGAAAGAGGTTCCACATCATTTAAGACTTCTGTGGTGGTGTCTGTATGTTTCCATCAATTTTTTTTTTCTTTCTTTTCTATGCACTTAGTCCACTGGGCTGCTGTACCCAAATTCCGTAGACTGACTGGTTTATAGATTAGAGACATTTATCTTACAGTTCCGGAGGCTGGAAGTCTAAGATCAAGGCTTGGCAGATTTGGTGTCTGGTGGGGACTCAATTCCTACCTAGTTCATAAAGGACACCTTCTGCGTCTTCACATGGTGGAGAGACACAGAGAGAAAGAGACAGAGACAGACACAGAGAGACAGAGAAAGAGAGAGGGAGAAATAGCATTCTGGTGTTTCTTCCTCTTCTTACAAGGTCACTAACCCCCATCCTGAGGCTCCACCCTCATGACCTCATCATGTCCCAGAGTCCCCACCCCCTAACCTTGGGGGTTAGAATAACCCCATACAAATTTGGGGGGGGGGATACAGATACTGAGACTATGTAATGTTATAAATAGTAGCCCCAGAGTATACAGCACATGCCAAATTAAGGATTCAGTATCAGAGTTGGAACTGGAACCTGATCTTTTTTTTTTTTTTGGAACAGGGACACCTCTGTTTCTTTGTCTTGGACAATAAATCTCCCATTTAAGAATGAGGCTAATATATTATATTCTTATGTGCTATAATATGCCATATTATATTATGGTAATATGTAGGGATATGTGAACATTAAAATAGTGATATAAAATGTATATTAGTATAATAGCTGGATGGTACAATTATAACTCTGCAATCAAAGTTTCAAAGATTAATTTAAATGAAAATATTAATGGTACTCATATAATATTCACTAGATAATATGTCCAATGTTTGAATGACTATACAGAAAAATAATAATATTAAATGATGTTGATAAATAGCAAACCCTTTTTTTTTTCTTTTCTTGAGGAAGGGTCTTACTCTGCCACCCGCTCTAGAGTGCAGTGGCGTCATCACAGCTCACTGCAGCCTCCAACTCCAGGGCTCAAGCAATCCTCTTGTCTCAGCCTCCTGAGTAGCTGATACTACAGGCACACACCACTGTGCCGAACTAAGTTTTTTTTGTTGCTGCCGTTGTTAATTTTTTGTAGAGCTAGGGTCTTGCAAGGCTTGTCTCAAATTTCTGTGTGCAGAGCCATCCTCTTGCCTTGGCCTCCCACCGTGCTAGGTTTGCAGGTGTGAGCCATCGTGCCTGACTGCAAACCCATTTTTTTAACATTTGTTTTTGCATGCTTCTTTTTTAATTTGAACAATGTCAATAATTACTAAATTATACATTTGGTGTCAAGTTATGAGATGTATTCAAAATCTATCAAAATCTGTGCTGTATTGTGTATAATATTTAGTTGGCTTGAATAATGTATTGTTGAGGTAAGGAGAGGCCGCCAGATCTCCCCTGGCCTTAGAGAGGAATTGCTAAACAACGGAGATGCGGTTGCTGTGGGGTGTAGAGTATTCGGGTGTATTCTCTGTGCCTGCTGTGTGTGCGTCTGATGCCCCAGCCAGAACAGTGACACCTCACTCAGATGCAGCTAGAGTCAGGCCCAGACCTCTTGGGGGAAAGACACTGTTCTGGATATTTGATTGCAACAGTGAACAAAAACACACAGTGCATCTGCGTGAAAACACACACTTTTTATACAAGGTCTTCAGGGGAAACCCCTGCAAAGCCAAATCTACTCCACAATCCCCCAGAGAGCACACGCAAAGGGAATGTTAGGCCACCTCTTGCCCCTTCCAGATTGTACAAGGGGGCTAGTGAACAACGCCCATTAATACCATCAACACTTTTTTTAGTTTTTATTTTTAGTTTTTCCAGTTTCAGAATATTATGGGGGTACCAACACTTTGGTTATGTAAATTGTCTTTGCCGCACCCGAGTCAGAACTACAAGCTTGTCCATCCCCCAGACGGCGCGCACCATCACACATTAGGCGTGAATATACCCTTCCCCTTTTTCCTCTCCCACCTGCCCAACACCCAATGAATGTTATTTCCACATGTGCACATAAGTGTTGATCAGTTAGTATCAATTTGATGGTGAGTCCATGCGGTGCTTGTTTTTCCATTCTTGGGATACTTCACTTAGTAGAATGGGCTCCAGCTCCATCCAGGATAACACAAGAGGTGCTAGATCACCATTGTTTTTCGTGGCTGAGTAGAACTCCATGATGTACATAGACCATGTTTTATTAATCCACTCATGGATTGATGGGCACTTGGGTTGTCTCCACATCTTTGCAATTGTAAACTGTGCTGCTATAAACATTTGCGTGCAGGTGTCTTTTTTGTAGATTGTTTCTTTTCCTTTGAGCAAAAACCCAGCAATGGGATTGCTGGATCAAATGGTAGTTCTACTTGTAGCTCTTTGAGGTATCTCCAGGTATTTTTCATATTAAATTATTTAATATTTTTAAATGCCCATGAGATACATTCTACCCCCATTCCACGGCCTGGAGTGAAGGAGTGGGAGGTGGGAGGGGAAAAGAAGGGTGGGCAAATGTATGCCTAATGGGTGCGATGTGAACTTGGGGGATGGTCACGCCTCTAGCTCTGACTTGGGTGGGGCACAGGCAATCTATGTAACCAAAGCGTTTGTATCCCTGTAATATTCTGAAATAATAATAATAATAATAATAATAAAAAGACCTAAGCTCTCAAGTCACATGAAACGAAATAGTGGAGGGACTCGGAAACTGGAAATCATAGGCAGTTGGCTATCTGGGTTGGGATACCCCCTCCTGCGATAAGCAGTAGGTCCAGGGATCTGGGGGAATACATTTTAGACCTATCACCTAATCTCCGTGTATTGCTGAAGTTCTTGCTGCTGTGGGACGTGTAGTGGAGTATTTTCCTTTCTCTCCAGATGACAGATGAGAATACTTAAGGTCTTTGTTTCCATGATGAAAAAAAAATCATTTGCATGGCTGTAACCACCACTTCAGTGTTGCAGTGATGATAGACCGACCCAATGCAGTGGAAATCTTTCAGCGTTTCTGAAGCACCGAGGGATACAGCATTCTCTCCTAACCTCTCCACGTGTTCGTAGGAGATAGTCTGCTGAAGTGTCTCGAGAAAGCACGCTCTGTTCTCTCAAGCACTCCTGAGTTCTTGGCAGGAAATAAATCTCATTCTTACTCTGGAGGAGTCGGCCTGCCTTGATTTGAAACCTTGCGGCATCTCGGCAGCCGCTGGGGAGTTCGAGAAGCTCCTGAGCTGCTGTGAAACCAGGCTGCCTGATAAAAGCAAACGATGAGACGGAGCCTGACTCGTGCAGAAGCACCTTTCATAATCTTAGAGCGTATTTGCAGGGATTTAAAAATGTTGACAGTAAAATTACCTTCCTCTGCATTTGTGTTTGCTGGGCTTAATCAGGAATTTTTTGGGGGGGGAAATTAATTTATTAAGAAAGGTTGCTGCATAGGAATGCAATAAAAATATTTTATTTTTGGCCCAAAACGTAATTAAGAGAACATAGTAGTTGTGTATGTGTGCATAAATAGAAATAAAATTGCATGTATAATTTTATGTATGTACGTGTATGTGCATAGTATTTATTACACTGTAATATATGGTGTATTGTCATTTTAATATGTAGTATCTTATCTGTATATTTTATATTTACATTGTCTTATCTACATGCTCATGGTGCATCTGCACGTCATATCCAAGTATGGAGTACTTTGTCCATGCATGTCATATATAATACACAGCAACTTGTACAGGGTTGCAATATAAATATAGTTTGCTCGTATGTACTTCATATGTAGTGTTTCTATAGACACGTACATATTTATAGAACATCGATAGTGGAAACATATTAATTGTATACCCATGCTTTTATTTATTTAATTTTTGGAGGAGTTTATTTTTTGGGGATCGTGGTATCACAGTTTTTGTCAAGTTTAGTGCAATGGACAGAGGAATTTGTCCTTTTTGCAGATGCGCGAATGTTTGGTTTTCAGGGTTTTCCTCAGTTGTGGATTGCTCTGCCTTCGTGCGTTGGGGCTGTAGCCCTTAGCCGTCAAACTAGATTTCCAGCTGTGAACGGCTTGATTCTAAGGTAGCTGATCCCACTCACGAAGCCACAGCAGACTTTCCGTCGTACGTATTCCTGAAGGAATCAAGGTTATTGGTTTCCAGAGTGTCAGTGGATTATCACATAAGTTATCTACAGCAGTAGCTGGGATGCAGGGACCCCTCAAAACAGGTTTGCTGAAGGAATGAGTGGGTCATGTGAATAAGTAAAAGCCTTTTTGATTGAACGGTACGCTGACGTGCAAGTTCTTGTAGGGGCTGGATAAGTTTGGGTGCAAGTGTGAAGTCTGGTCAGGGATGGCTTTCAAAGCCAGCCCAAAGAGTTTAGCAACGGGAGTTTAACATGAGGGCAAAAGCAGTGTGTCATGTGTGGGCGTGTGTGCGTGCATGCATGTTCATCTGAAATGTGGACTACTAATAGCACCTGCTGCGTGGAGAATACGTCGTTTAATCCGTGGGTCTCACAAATGTCGTCTGGCTCATGGAAAGCACGTAATGATCAACTCTTGCTGCTGCTGTGTTCTGTGTGGAACAGCATTGAGGGAATCCGGTTCACTTGTGTACACCCTGTGTGTAGACACCTGCCCGTCAACACGTGCTCATTCAACACGTGACGAGTGAACTCGTCCACTTACGGCTTGATTTTCGGGTGGCTGGGATAATTTTAAATTTCAAACTTAAGTAGTGTCATTATTTGTGTCAAGGAGAGAAAAAAAAAAAAGCCAAACAAGTCCCAGTGTCAACAGTGGGGAGATTTTGTATCGGATTGGCAGAATCTAAACTTAAGCAACGCATGTGGTTAGCTTATAGGTCTTGGGTGAGGTACCACCTGCCTGGGACACAATTTGGAGTATGTGTCAACGAGACAAGTGTGTTTGTTAATTGAACCAGTGATTTTCCTTTGCGGTTTTATTCTTCAGGTAAATCTGTACCTGTGAAGTGACACGGTGCACATTATTCATGCAAACTGTTTTTTTCTCGTTGTTATTTCAAGAGATTGGAAACAAGCTAGCATGATCAGTCTAAACAATGGGATACTATAGATGTGTAAAGGAAATAAAAAGAAAAAAAATTACCCTATGAGGGGATTTTAAAAGATGATCAGTGAAGTATCACAAGAATGGAAAAATAAGCACCAGATGGACTCACCATTAAATTGGTACTAATTGATCAGCACTTACGTGCACATATGGAAATAACCTTCATCAGAAATCAAGCAGGTGGGAGGGGAGAGGGGATGGGTATATTCACACCTATCGGGTGCAGTGCGCACCGTCTGGGGGATACACGTGCTTCAGGCTCTGACTCGGGTGGGGCAAAGGCAATATATGTCATCTAAACATTTGTACCCCCGTAATAGGCTGAAAGTAAAAAAAAAAAAGAAAGAAAAGGAGATATCTGCACTGCTATGTTCATTGCAGCTTTATTAACAATAACCAAGTTATGGAACCAACCTAAGTGTCCATCAGTGGATAAATAGGTAGAGAATATGTTAGATATAAAAGGGAATATTATGCAGCCATGAAAAAGAAGGAAATCCTAGCATTTGCAACAACAGGAATGGATTCAGAGGACATTATGTTATGTGACACAGTCAGGAATAGAAGTACCAATACTTTAAGACCCCAAGTATATGCAGAATTTAAATGAATCAAACTCACGGAAGCAGAGGTAAGAATGGTAGCTGTCATGGGTGGGGGCTGATGGAAATGGGGAGGTGTTGGTCAAAGGGAACATATTTTCAGTTATGTGGGATGAATGAGTCCTGGAGATATAATGTCCAGCATGGTGACCGTATGTAACAATACCGTATTGTAGAGTTTAAATTTGCTAAGAGGGTAGATCTTAAGTGGTCTCACCACTGAAGGGAGAGTGAAAGGAGGCAGAAGAGGAGGATATGGTCACTGTGCCAGGTGGTGGGTCTGTTATTTAGCTTGAACGTGGTGATTGTTTCACAGTGTAAGCATGTATCAAAACATCGAGTAGAGCACTTTACCTATACACAATTCTTGTTTGCCAATTATATCTCAATGAAACTGAAAGAAATGTGGAACGTCGGAGTATACCCTGCACTTAGCAGGAATCCGCATTTTAACCAGGGAACTTGTTTGTTCAGGGAACTTATTTGAACATTAACGTTTGATTAGGGCTGATTTAAAAGAAACATCCTTCTCTTTTCTGTTTTTGCTTTTAAAGCGGGACATGGTGGTCAACACAAGCTAGTTGTCCATTTTTGACAGAAGCGGTCGCCTTCTGTTCCCGTAAATCATGCTGTCTTATGAAAGGTGATAAAACGTTCCTCTCACCGATTACATATTGAAAAATTGCTGGAACGTTTTAATAAATCATTGATATAGTCTTGATATCGACGATCAAAGATATATGAGATCAAACTAAGAATAGCTGACTTCATCAAAAAATGTCTAGATCGGGAGAACACATTGAACACCGTATAACTGCAGCCTGCCTTTGGTATTAATATTTCACTTTTGCTAATACAGTTATGATATAAATAGGATGGTGTATTTCTTTTCTTCAGAATTTATATTGTTTTACTTCATTATTTCTTGCTTTCATGGAGTATGCTAATTCTGACTCGGTGGCCAATCACCTGTCCGTGTTGATTTGTCAACTACAGAGGGGTATCGGTGTGGATGTCTGAAACAGTTTTACAATCAATCCTTTAAGCATCAATGTATTATGTCAGCCATTCCAAGGTCAGCACCTATATTTCTACTTCTTTCCTTGGTTTTGGCAGGTACCAAAAAAGTCTCCTTAATGGGCAACCTTTAAGAAATATGAAATATGTATCATTTTTTTGTTGCCAAATAGTAATTCTATAAACACCTTCTGTCTACAGGGAAGAAAGCTATTACGGCTTTTTGATTTTACACAGGGTCAAATATGTAAACCTGTAAGACATTTTCCTGGAGGAGTTTCGTACATTATTCAAAAGTCCTCTCCTCTATGGCCCAATTTTCTCTCTTTCCGTATTGTAAAGCTGCCATCCCCAAAGACTCGTCTGCTGCCGTAGCAACATGCATTAATCATTTTATGGGCATTCTTCAGGCAGCCACTACATGAAAAAAAGGAATAGACAGCAATCAGGAATTCCAAAAAGCTGAAGGAATAATACACTTGCTTCTTCCGTGTTTTAATGAAAATGTGTAATTAAAAATTGCAGACTCATGCAAATGTTTTACTAGGTTAATCCCTATGGACAGTGTACATTGTTGTTGTTGCAAATGTTTCTTATTTAAAAAGAAAACATTGTATACCTTTTTGCTGTCAAGTAGAAAAGTATTTGTTATATTGTATGATGATATTGCTCTTAGGTCAAGTATTGCTGAGTTATAGATTTAAAAACATTTTTTTTCCTTTTTATGATTTTTGTATCACTTTATCTGTGAAAATGATAGCCTTATTTCCTTATTTACAATTTATATATGTTTTTACCTGTGCTGACTAGCACCTTGCATGTAATATTGAACATGTAGCATGATGATACATATGTTTGCTATGTTCCTGACTTTGAAGGTAGAGGTATTGCTATTTCAGTATCAAGTATGACTTTAAGGTGGGATTATTTTTCTTCTATTCCTAACTTTCTAATTAATTTTCTTATTTTAAAATTTAGAGGTAGTATCAAATTTTAATTGTTGAGTATTCATTTACTGTGATGAGCATTGTGATTTTGTTCACTGTGGTAATATTAGGGAACATTCATTTGTTGTTTGGATAAATCTATTTTAATGGTTAGAATACACATATGATACAATACAGATTCATACTATTTTATAATTATATACATATATACCAGTTTATTGATAAGAGTGAAATATTTTTTATTTGAGGGAAATGGCAATCACAGTGAATAGATATTTTTTACCCCTTGACACACACATACAAATATATTTGATGCTAGAGTTCTCATTAAAAATAAATAACACCGTCTGGGGGATGGACATGCTTAAAGCTCTGACTCAGGTGGGGCAAAGGCAATATATATAACCTAAACATTTGTACCCTCATAATATGCTGAAATTAAAACTAATAAAATAAATATTCTAGTGAATACATATATTTTCACAATACATTTTCTCGTTACTAATATATTGGATAAAACATGGTAAATTTTAAGATTTTTCTCCTTAATTTATTCAAGTTAAATC